>JAQFJB010328385.1:0-10101 GCA_029874875.1 Naso minor
TATGGAGGCCTGATGTTGTTGTATCTGTAATATTCAGTACTGGGGACCACATCTGTAGAACAACAATGATTGTATGTAATCAGTTCATGTGTTTAAACACATATAATTAGTCAGCATTTATCCACTCACTTATTAATGACAGGTAGCCAAGTGCCAACCAGCTTGTCATAAACTCATACCCACTTATTCACACACTGATGCAGCAGCTGTCAGGAATAATTAAAGGTGCAGTATCTTGTCCAAGGACACTTTGAAATGCAGACTGGAGGAGTCTGGGATTGGACAACTGACCTTCTGATAAGTAGATGACCCACTCTGAGCTACAGCTGTGCCAATAGTGTTGGTAAGAAATGTCAGAAACAAATTCTCAGGCGAGCAGAGAATGCTAGGACGGAGTGAGTGACTATTATGAAATTGTGCTGGTGAGTACTGAGTCTCACCAAAATGTATTAAAAAGAGACAAAGATGTAACTCAGCAAAGTTCAGGCATAGCTTACAACCTGCAAAATGTCTGTAAAAATTCTGTTACAGAAATATTTCAATTTAAATATTTTGTAAACAGATTCTTATAAAATTGATTTGATAGGGTGTCATGCCTTCTTATCCATGACACCTGTTGTGGCACATTGGCTGTTATTGTGTCTCTCGCTCTGTGCACACCTGCTCATTACTGGTAATCAGCCCACTCGCTGCCACATAGCCAGCATCTCCTGACTGAGAGTTCTAAACCCACACTCAGACTCAGTCCACAGAACCATCAGGTAGTGGTATGAATTCAACCCTTAAACCACACTGGCCAATCACAAGCCTGAAAATTCCTCTAGTGGTAGACTAGGTCCGACTGGTTCTCATCCAAAACCTGAAACTTTAGTGGTGGGAATCAGTGTTTTAGAGAGTTGCATTATTAAGTGACCTCCTGAAGTCATTCTGATGAGTCTGTTCCTCAATATATGGAAAGAGTAACTGTACAACTAATGTGTAAACATATGAAAAGTCCTACTGGAAAGGTAAGCACCATCACTTTATCACCTGATGTCAACAAAGGAGATAACACTCGAACACTACTGGCAAAAAACAGATCAACACTACTGTCAGTGTCTAAGATTATCCTCACCCTGGCTGGAGTTTTCAAAAAGGAGGATTTTCAGAGACTTAAAACTGCACTGATGTATGGGGAAAGCTGTCCACTGCCGTGGAGCTCCAGCTGCCCGGTGACCCGGGGCCTCAGCTGGAGCTCCAGAGTCTCCCCCTCCTCCCAGAGCCTCTGCTCCCCAGTGCCACTAAGACTCAATCCAGCTTTTAGCTCGAGCACCAGCCCAAGCAGCTTCCTGTTCCTGCTGGCACGCAGCAGTTCTGTGGGCTGCTGCAGCAATCCCCAGTTTGTGAGCTGCAACAGTCCTCTGTGTCTGAGCTGCAGTGGTTCTACCCCTGCCAACCCAAAGTCCTGGTCCTTGGGTTCCCGTTCAGCTGTTTTCTTCCTACCTGTCCATCCACCTTATTGCCTTTGGGATCTCACATCCGGCACCCCTCTGACCTGCTGTGCCCTTCATTCCTGCCTTCTGGTCCACTTTTTGCTCTGTCTCCTTTTCTCTTTTTCATTCTCCAGGCCTCCGCAAAGGTTCCTGCTCTGTCCCTGTTCTGCTCCCAGGCCATCTACCCGTGAATTTATTTTGGCAACTGTTGTCTTGTCTTTAGTCATTCCCCTTGTTTCACCTGTGTTGGTTGCCCCACCTGTGTTTCGTTACTCCCTTCATGTATAGTCTGTGTGTTTCCCCTCTGTCCTTGTAGGATTGTTTGTTTCTGTGGTCCTGTGCTTTGCTCCTCCGTGCTCCTCCTTCTCCTCGTATTACCCCAGGCTTTATCTTTATTCAGTTTAGAATTTTACAGTGTTCCTTCATTTCTTTGTTTTCTGAGTTTATTTTGTGATCAGTTTACTTTATTGCTATAAGCTTGGTTTTTGGTAGATCACACTTTTGCTTTTTGCGTCGTGCTTTTGGGTCCACTTTTGTTAAACATGTCAATATGTGCCAAATTTTCACACTAATAATCTGCTAGTTTTTGCAGAATTGCTTTGCCAGTTATTACTTTGTTTGCTTGCCCACCTGTCTGAAGTGTACACTTGTTTTATCTGTAAGCAAGATTACTAGTTAACCAGCCCATCAATAAGTTTTCTAAGGCCACAAGTCAGCAGCTACACCAGGGAAGCCCTTTAGCCTTTCCCCCTGCATTCAGTAGCAAGGACAGGACTGCCAGTATATAATAAAGGACTTTGTTTTACTGTAATCTACCTCATCTACTGCTCTGTTGTATGCATTTGGGTACTGCCTAGTTTTTGGTAATACTGCATAAAGCCTGTGTTTCATTAAAAAAAAGTTCCTAATGTTTAATGATGAGATCTCTTTCGCATAATCTTCATGATTGATTTAGCAAATCTGGTTCTGTTTTAGTGCAGCTTTGAGGATTATTACTGTTTTAAGAATTTAAAAAAAAACTGGCAGTTAATGCAACTTTCAATCGACCTTCAATGAGCATTGATCCATGACAAAGAACTGAAATGACATTTTTACACGCACATTGAAAACTATTACAAAAAGGTAACATTTTTAAGAATTGTTACAAAAAAGAAAAAAAATATTCTATTGAAAATGTCAAATTTTAGCACAGCATTGGGATTATTATTATTTTAGAAATATAAAGTTTAATTAATACATTCTGTTAGTTAAATGATAGAGTAACATAATAAATAATAGGAAATATTATTTACAATATTCATCTATCTTATGTTCAAGGTATAAACAATAATATGTTGTGCATGTAGAAAAAATATACATTAAATATAAATTTGGAAACGTGACATCAGTTTCTCTTCAATGATAGCTCTTTGGAACGAGCACTTGGACTTTGACCCAGTGTCTTTTTAATCATATCAGCAGGTACACGCACACATTCAAAGCTCTGAACAAGAAAAAATCTGTAAGAGCAGATATTAATTCTGTCATTTTTGACCTCAGAAAGGACTTTGTTACCTGGCAGAAGGTGGCTAGAACCAGCAGCTCTGTAGCCATAGTGGGATAACTCCTCCAGATGTTTAATGCTCCATTGTTGCACTCTGTCTCCATCTGTTAATGAAGGCTGGGGCAGGAACACAGACAGGCTATATGGCCACTCAGAAACTGCCTTCTCCATGCAGCAATGGGAGGTGAGTATGAACAGAGAGTTCCATTCAAATTTTCACGCTACACTAAACAAATTAAAAGTCTTAATCAAGCACGTTGTGCTGAAAAAAGTTTAAAACCAACATACCGAATATGTGTATTTGTTCTTGAGTTGCAGATGAAGTTGCATTGCAATGAGCTTCTGTTTTTCAAGGATAAGCTGGAAAAAAAGACAAATTTTACTCAAAAATATGATTTCAAGACTCACAATCTGCAGATAATTTGTTCGTTATTAGTTAAAGTTGAGACAGTTTTTTTTGGTTTGGTTTTTTTCATTACGAGACATTTTTTTTGTTCAAGTCAATGCCACCTACATTTTACCAAAAAGTACAAAATTCCAGCACACGCCAGGATGCTGCCACTACATATTTAAAAATACAATGTCCTCTTTGTCTTCACGTTTACCAGTTTTACTTTAAGGGCTTACACAGAGTAACTGATTTTTAAAAGCCATCATCCGATTGTTCGTGGTTTCTATGGAGATTACAGGTTTCTCCAGTTCCCACCTGACTCTCCATGCGCTGAACAATGTCTTGCTGGACCTTCCATTGAGCAATACTTCTGTCACTATGACTGTGTTCAGAGTGGAGATGCCTAGAACACAAAACAGGACCAGATTAATAGTCCATATTTTTTGAGAAGTAAACCTGGTTTCCACAAATCACAACATCAGCCCAAAATTCGACAAAAGCTGTAATTTATTTGACCAGTGCAGGAATAGGTCTGATGCTGTGCTTCTTTACACCATTCAGTTTCTGTGTCTGTTCACCTTAAAGTGGAAATCTCAAAGATTCTCATTTAAGTCACCAGCTGTCACAGTGTAAGGTAAAACAACGTTGAAAGCCCCTGTGTTTGCAGCTGCCGAGTTCTATGATCTAGGTGTCTGTGGCAACATTTACTCGCCTAGCTCCGTCGCAGCACGCACTTAGTGACGCCTCTTATCAGCAGGGGTTGGTCTGCCCAGAGGATGGGTGGAGCTAACACCACAGGCTCGCTCTGTTGTTGTGTCTGTTACGTTTCGTTCCCTGTTCGTTACAATGGTGGATTAACGTACAAAGAAAATACAGCATCCAGGCGACAACAGTTCCAACACAAGTACAGGTCCAAAGAAACAGAAAACTCATGATTCTGAAAAAGGGACACAGGTGATCTTCTGACATCATACAGTTGACACTTTTGGTTTTGACAATAACTCTGGCAGATGAGGTTCAAAAGTGTGCCTGCAATTACAGTTCATCGCCAAAGGTGTTGCCAGAAACATTGTGACTCGAATCTTCAAGATTACCAATTTAAAGTGAATCAAACTTCAGCGCTTACACTAAGTCATCATCTCTACAATTGCTAACCATGATCCAATGTTTGATTAAAGGCAGAGTTGCTAATTTTAGCCTGTGTACACTGTTATATTGGCTGAAATGGTCTTTACATCCTGATGGCAATCAATAAATCATGTGCTCTGAAAAAGGTCAGAAAAAGAGCCATCATCTGTAGCTGCTGTAAGCCTGAAAAAACTGACCTATCCTGCCTCACTGTGCGTACTCTACGCTGGGGGTGCGCCAGTCCGCAATCAAAGCACTTTCCCGCTGCTGAGGGTGTTCCAGAGGATGGCAGAGAGAGGGCAGGAACGCAAAGACAACAGCTGAGAGGGACGCACGGAGAAAGAGTTAAAGGGATAAACGTGGAGAACAAACAGAGTGAACGCTGGTATCCCTTTTCAGTAAGGACGAGTTCAAGGGTCTGAAAAGTGGCTCCATGGTTGCTGTCTTTCTTCATGTTCTTCATAATCTTCATGTTTTTTACATTCATTATGAAAATGCTAAGTGTTTTTATACAGCCGAATGAGACGTGAGGTCATGGCAGTAAGCTTGCATATGGACAGCAGGGACGTGTCCATACCAGTATTTGACGTTGTCACATGAAATGTGAAGTCATAGGTCATTCTGCATGTTCTACCAGAGGCTAACAATGCATTTTGGCTGAAAGGAACAGGGCTATGTGAATTCTCACATCACCTGACCTACAACTTGAAATATAAAAAGAGAAGGAACATCAGGAGCTTTTTCACCACCCAGAATAATAGGTAAGAAATAAGTAGTGAAGTACAACAAAAATTAAAAAATAGTTCAAATTTGTGTTGAAATCAGCAGGATAAAGGGTAAACTACAGTTAAATGACGTGCTGTAATATTACAGTATGATATGTTCAAGATCGGCTCAGTTTAATGAGTATTACGGGAAGATAAATTAAACATCATAATGATGTGTTCAAATGTAACATTAATATTGAAAATTTTGCTTTTGCCAAGAAATTTTAATAAATACAGTTGTGCAAATGAGAAATTAGTTTATTTTTAATGCCACCATTTCTGAACTTATTTGTGAGCAGGAATCTCAGCAGCAGGCTAGAGGAGAAGAGCAGGCTGATGGGGAAGCAGGTGTGCTGTGAGGGTTTCAGGTGAGCTCATGATTATAAATTACAGTTTGGATTACAGGGAAAAAAGAAAGAAGAGACAGAGAAAGGAGAGAGGCAGAGAGAGCTCCAAGCTGCGAACAGGCGTGGCATTGAAGGAGCTCGGGGGGATGTTAAGTTTAACTTTCCACCTAGAGAAGGTAAATCCAGCTGGCTGTTACGGTCACAACATTAGAGCTTCTTACTCCCCCAAAAAAACATTCATCAAAAACAGCATCCTGTTTGAAACAAGAATTCACTGTATCCGAGTATCCAGAGCTAGCTATTTCTTTGCAAATGCAAATAAAATTAAAGCTGCTAGCAGCATCGCACTAGCATGCAGGTCAGGGAGGGCCACAGTCGGGTAAAGAGCCACTTAGTAGCAATGAGCGTTGTCTCCACCAAAGCAGTTACAAGAAAACGATCTTAATAATATAAGGCTCACTTGAGTTCTCTGTAGGAGGCTGGATGTGTGTGAGTTGTTATTGGCATGTCAGTCTCCTCAGAGTGACATTTTAAGTATAAGTTTAAAATTTCGGACAGACTGGATAATGCAAAGTTACAACAATTTCCTGTCCATGGCAAATAACGCCATCATCATGGCAGTGGCATGTGTAATTATTCAGCATCTTTAAAGTGTAAACATTATTCACAATAACATAAAGATGAATCTGTTAAACCTACAAGGAGTTGCAGGAGTGGCTGTTAATGAAAATTAAGGTCACCACCTTGAGCAGAAACATGCTTGCAGATTTGATCATTGATAACTTTAAAACATTTGAAATAAACTTTTAAGTATATGATCAAGAGGTCACTGTGGAGTCACAGCAATATGCAATTCCAGGCAGCCCCCTTTCACCCAGACACCCATTTCTGAAATCCTGGAAGAGACAACTTCATTCATTCACCATAACAGAGGCGTCTATCTTTGTCTCAACTTATTCCCCTGGAGAATTAATCCACAAATTTACACAACAATGATGATCCATTAGAGTCAATATACACTAACCACTGAACTGAACATGACTAAATCAGTCATCAGTCAGATGATAATGGTAGCAGTCATCTCAAGCCAATTAATTTCACCATGTCATCACTAGACAAAATCAGTGTCTTATGTTTCTGGAATTAAAGGAACTGTGACTCAGAAAAACTAGCTGGCAGAGGAAGAGGAACAAGAACTGTGAGGCTGCAAAGAGCTCAGAGCTCAGGTAATTCAAACTGTGGGTATCCATCTCTCTGTATTTTATATTTTACCAGAACAACACACACTCACAGACTGTGATGCTTTCTTATGATTTGATTGATATGAAACTAAACAATAGAACAGAACAGAACCGAAGGCCTTCACTGTGACTGTAAAGTGCAGTACAATGAACTTTGGGTTGCTGCAGTTGCTGGTCAGGTTCTGGACATTTTGTTTTGCGTGTTCAGGCTGACTCTGACTTTCACTGCTGCAGCTGCTCTCAGCCTGCTGACCTGCACTGTCCTTGCTCCGAGTTTTCTTCTCAGCGAAGAAATCTTGAATATATCCCTCTCTGCGTGTCATTGTGTCATCTACGTTGAAAACAGGTCCACAAACACAATGACAAGCGACAGACTACTGCTGCTGTTCATTCTGATGCAAAATGGAGACGTTACTGCAACAGTGAAGAGCATGTCCATGTTTGAGTTAAACCAGCCAGACTAAACTAACCACAATTAACCAACTAACCACATGTCTGTAAAGTGTTGTGTCGGAACAATTTCCCATGCAAACAGAATGAAATTAACTGTATCTGTAGTTTGCAAAACATTGTTGTGAGTGGCAATTCTCAAGAGTTCAGAAATATAGTGTATTACATTGTTCTTACCTCAACGACATTAAGACGACAGTCCGTGATTGACAGAGGCGACGTTACAGAAGATATTATAGAATTATAGAACCATAGAACCACATCCTTTACATTGTGTTTCAAAATAAAAGCCCTCGTCCTTTACTTTTAGTTCACTTCCCGGTTTCAGTTTTGTTTTGGTTTTAACATACAATAGCAGGCAGTGATCAGCTTTACAAAATGATTGACATCACCACGAGCCAATGACAATTAGGGGAGCACACAGGGTGGCCAATCAGATTACAGGGGGGCCTGTGTCCCCATGCCACCACTTAAGCTCCACCCCTGCTCCTGAATGTTTAAAGTAACCATATCCAAAAACGCCACACTTAAATGACGAAAGATTTAATGACTGTAGTGTTGCGCAGTCTTACTTACTTTAAAAAACTAGAAAAGTCCTCAAACACTGCATCACAGCCAGGCCAGCGGCAGAGCCCATTTACAAACAAAGCACTGTTCTCCTCAGGGGTGCTGCAGGGAACAGAAACGTCTCATCATTTGCAGCTGATGTAACTTAAAGTATTTACAGAAATAAAGTGTGGACATTCAAAGACCTTTGGAGACAGAACAGTGCCAAAAGTTGAAAGATATTTGTACAAGGAAAAACAGCTCCTTTGATGTGCTTCACACTTTGCAGCAGGAATAGTACAGTTGTACTAGTTGGCCGTCCAAAGCATTGTGTCAGCTCTGAAAGAAGCTCTGGCTGTGTGTATTATCATTCTGCTGAAGGTGAAAAATGTTCTGCTGGTTTGCCTTTCTTAAAGGGATCTCAGAGGGATTTTCCTTAAGGATAAAATGTAGATTTAAAAAAAGGTTTGGCTGCACAATCATCACTTCTATGCCTCTATAAAAGCGTGGTGGTGACTGTGCATGCAGACAGTTGGGGGACCCAGGGCCAGCTTGGGACGAGACTGGAGGGACAGTGGGTGTGTTTCCCCCGGCCAATGACAGCGTGCAGGTGGGATTAAAGATTTAAGTGATGTGGCATATCATCAGAAAGCTTAGCTCCTTGTAAGTTGACTGATGTAGACCTAAGATGAAAAATACAGATACAATACAGCAGGCTAAATCAAAAGCTGTGTTAGACCAAAAACAAAGTGCACTATCATTAAATTGTTAATGCACTTAATTCTCACAGTAATTCTGACTGCTGGAGAATAAAATTCAAAATCTTATCTTTAAGAGACGAAGACCTTGCAAGCAAAGGCGCCTTAATGCAGGGGCTAGCTGGGGCTGAAGCCCGGGGCCCTCGTTGAGGAAGTTGTGTAAAGGGCCTCACACGGGCAATACAGAAGCAATACAGAATAATGTAACAGACGCCTCACTGATGGTGAGGAGTAAAACTCACTATGTACCAATAAAATCACGATATTCTAAACCATTCATCTTAAAAATTAACAAACATAATACTGCATTTTGGAGTATAACACAAAAAATGACAGTTACAGTTGAGTACAGCGAGGCATGATGGGAGTGCAGGCGCGTACAATGTAATTGGCCAAAATATTTACAAAGGTTTTCCTGTTTAAAACTATGGCTCACAACTTAGCGCGCTGTATGAGAACCAATAAATCCATGTTTGGTGTTTTTTGTCATATGAGTAATTGTGTTGCCGTAGCATCGTGTGTGGGTTTCTGGGTAGTTAGCCAGTTAGCTAGCCTTTCATATTGCAGAAGATGAGTAAACTTGAGTTAAAATGAAGCGTTCACATCTTATGTCCATCGAGCACGACATTCCTCGGGCCGCGGAGTTTAAAGACTCAGTTGAGGATTTTGCTGCACAAAAGAGCAACAGAAGACACTTCTGAAGCTGAAACAAGAGCCGCTTTAATATCTCTGCTTTGCTTGAGATCTTTGCAGATTTATTTGAAGAGACAGATTTCCACTTGTTGCCGCTGTGCACACAGGTTGTTTTTGGCTGATAAATTTACTTCATTCTTGCTCATTGTTGATGTCAGCTTGTTTTCTTATGTCAAATGTTGATTTGTCGCCGTCCATTCATTGGGACCTGAAATAATGTTGTCACTGCGTGTTATAATGAGAGGAGTGAGCTTCGACGTTGTGACAAGTTCCTTGTTGATTAAATACACCTGAGAGCCCCATTTGATGAGTAAGAGTTCTTTTTTGAACAAATAAACAAGAGAAATCCTTTGTAAGAAAATAGTTAATATAGCTAATGGCTTTTTCTATATGAGGAATGAGTGGGGTTGTTTAATTTTTAAATTTGTTTTTTTAATTTAAACTTTTATGCATCAGTTATCCAGTCCAAGTTTTTTTCATGGGAAGGGGACCTCCAAAGTGTCTGTAGCCCAGGGACCTAAAGTGATATTAAGTCACCTATGGGTGGTGTAAATCAACTACATACCTTTGAGCGTCAGTAAGGATGCAAAGACTGTTGCGCCCTGGGCCAGAAATACACCATAGAGCGTATTTACCCATGGAGTGCTAAGTAAGTCATGGAAATGAAAAAGCTTTGATTAAGAAAAGTTTAAATGTAAATGTTAATAAGTCTGAGAACAAAAGATTGAGTGTATAAAATGTATTTGAGGCATAAGGCATAAGCAG
>JAQFJB010328418.1:0-10096 GCA_029874875.1 Naso minor
TTAACTTTTTATCTTTATTCAACCTGAAGGTCCCTTGAGACTGAAATCCCTTTTATGAGGGAGACATGGCCAAGACAGCTGTCAGTTGAGAGTTGTCAGATCAGAAACCACTTCTATGCATTTTGATGCATAATTTATAGACTTGTTGCCCACATCCTCATAAGGCTTCCTAAGGATCTGTACATAAAGCGTCTGACTGGTTGATTTAACTTCTGTCTAAAAAAGTTTGTACAAATTGTACATAAAATGGTGTCTAAAATAATTAACCATGCAGGTGGCTCAAAATTAGACACACAGCTGGTAGAGGCGCTTAAGGCTGGTTACCAAACACCAAAATCTTTTCTTAACCAAGATGTATCCATAGCAAGGAGTATCAAAAAGTGTTCAATTAGTCCCAAAAGTTGTTTCCAATTTGTGGTTGGATTCACAAAACTGTTTATCAAATCTTTGATCAAACTAGGTGTTGGTTTGTTTTGAAGTCTCGAGTCAGGCACGACAGCCGTCACCATCTTGGGTTTTTGGAGCCAGAGTTGTCCTTATTTGGACAAGAGGGTGGAGCTGGTTAGGATACACATTGCTACATTTCTATTCTCATTCTATCTGCCGTCACAGTGACTCGTCAATCAAAAGGTAGCCACGCCCTCCTGCTGACCATCAGAAATAATGAAGTCCTTGATGTTTAGATATTTGCTTTACTTTTCAGACCCTGAAGACAAGTCAACTATTTATGCTGTCTATAGTACTAATACTCCTGTATTATAAGCATATATAATTTCCAGCTCTACAAGTATTTGATGCCTGTCATATCTTCTTTCAGGAAAAGTTTTTTTTAATTAACAAACACTATTGATTTGGAGATGTTTAACACCAGAACAGGTGTACCTTTTCAGCACAAACCAAATTTAACCACCATAAGATGAAAACTGTGAAACTGCCGTGCAACTCCGGAGAAAGCAGCAGGAGAGGGAAGACAAACAGGAGGAGAAAGATTAAGGGGTGTGGACATGAAACGGGGAGTAAAGGGAAAGAGACTAAGACGAAAAAAGACGGAACTGAAAAGAAAGAGCGAGTGACACAGCAGCAGCTCTCTCATTCAGATACAGCGGGAAACAGAGATCCAGGCAGAAGAGAAGAAAGAGACAGACAAATGTGATGAGAGGACAAACAGAGAGGAGAGGAGCTGACAGGAAACAAGAAGAAGAAAAGAGCAAGGAGCAGAAAGCAAGTCGGAAAGAAGACGTCTGACAGCAACTGAGCAAAGAAACAGCAGGAGGAAAATAGACATTCAGATATTTTAGGAAGGCTAAAGATTTTTTCCTCAAAGAAGAAGAACAGTGGAAGAACATATAACGAACTGTGCAGCCACCTACTCTAGCTACTCCTCTCTCCTCCTCACTCATCTCCTCTTTTTTTCATCTGTAATCTGGAGGAGGCGATCCATCTGTAGTATTGTCTCACGACAATCGACTGTTGGAACATGGACATGCAGCGGAGAGATCAGACGAGATGAAAAGCTCCCACAAAAGCCTTTTTGGCATGAGTATGCTGCCTGTAAAATAGTGAAATATCCACATCCCCAATGCTCTCATGTTCAGTTTTACCCTTCAGCTCCCTTTAAATAACTTGAATGTTGGAAAATCATCTTATTCCGTTCTGCTACGTGATACTGCACTTGGTGCAGCTCTTCATGAAAGCGAGATGATGTGCACACCGACTGTCCACGTTTCACGGCTACATATTATTTGAGCATCATTTCATCCACATAACATCGAAACTTAGTCTAGCATATTTACACTTTTTATAATGAAAATAAAACGAAGACAAAGATTCAAATAAAGCAAAAGCAAAGTCTGACTGCACAGCATGAGTTTGTACTGTAGCAGCTGTGTGGGTTTAAGAGGTTTAAAGACAATAAAGCTGTGAGGAAGGTAAAACAAAAAGGCAAAGACTGGAGAAAGAAGAAGGGCAGGAAAGCCAAGAAACAAATGGCAACAAAGAGAGAGCAGAAAATGAGGACAAGAGATCATTGTGTCGTGGAACAGGAGAATAAAGCGGTGGAGGGATGGAGGAATTTTACCGCCATCTGTTTCGATTACACAGACACATACATCACTGCCCTCTCTCTCCTCTTTCAGTCCTGCTTCTCTCCATCTCTTGGATTTCTCCCTTTTTCCCTCTCTCTCCTCCCATCTCAGGTAGGGAAGGGTGTCAGCAACGCCCCACTTCATATTCACACACAGACACGCAGCTTTAGACCAGAAAAACTGCACGATGTTGATGTCAAACATGACTGGCAAAGACTGGCACTTCCTCATTACAGAAATCACAGAATCAAACCACTTTTCCAACCTGCAACAACCTTTTCTCTCTCTCTCACACACACACTTACACTCACACACCTTCACACTCCCTGGGGAGAGAACAAATGTGGCTCAGTCCCAGGCTGCTCATCATGCTGACCTGAGCACCAAATTAACCAGAAAGAAAAGAGATAACCTTGTTTTATGCTCATGGTGGATGAACTGGCTTCTAATAATATCAACAATGCTTCTTCCAGCCCACAGAAGAAAACACAGCTGAACCTTTCTCCTTCCAAACGTTCACTTAATGTGAATTATGAACCCTCTCTGTGCAGCAGCATCTTAAAATGCTAAGCTGTTCAATGGGAATTATGATCATAGTGTGCCTGACAACAAAACACATAATTCGATTATAGCCTAGAAGAATAAATGAAATGAGTCTCAGTCAATGAAGTAAGCATGTTGGATTAAGGTTGCCTTTTAAAAATATTCATAAAACACGTTATGTTGAAGATACACACAAGAACAACGATGACATTTATTTTCAAAACTGTTCCAGTTCTCATTGACACTACAAACTTCATTACATCAAACTACATCACGACACCAAACCTCCTAAACTCCTCTTTTGCCTCTTTAACGAAGCGCTGATGCGCAACCGATACGCGCAAAACCGCACGGCGTTCAAAAAACGGACAGCCCTGCACTTTACCAAGATAAATGGTAATATGTAAATGAGAGAGACGGTTGACATATCACCAAATCCACGAAAAATAGTTTTTCCACGCAGTATGATTAAAAATAACGGCCCGTTTGAAGCTGCCTCTCCGTGTCTGCACTGCCCGGACTCGCTCCGTCTCCTCCTGGGAAAGTGGAAAAGGCGCACAGCCGGCTCACCTTCTCCGGTTGTCCCATACGAGCAGGAGAGAAGCAGCGTGACCTGAACGATAATTCCAACGACTCCTTTAGTCCCCAGATCCATGATGACCGACGGGAAGCTGCAGAGAAGCCCGGCTGCTGCTGGGGGAGAGAGACGGCCGACCTCTCCTCTCCAGCTCCAAGAGAGATCTACACCAACTCGGCTGAGGGAAGCGAGGAGAGAGAGGGCGCAATGGGAGGGGGTTTACTACGCGGTCACAGCTCCAACTTTAGTGTGCCTCCTCCTCATCAGTCCTTGGAGCGGCTTCTAAAGCCCTCTGCAATGCCAGAATGGGTCCTCCTGTTTCCCATCTTCTTCTGCGTGTGCAGCTGTCAAATAAAGCTCTATTGACCAGCATTTACTGAGCCATGGGGGCAATAAATCCCAGCAGGCAGGCTGCAGGTCAGAGCTTTTCGGTCCGCATCCACACACAGCAAGCACAAAATCAAATAAACATTTACATTGTTACTTTTCTTTGTGCAATTAAGCCTTTTCCACGGAACAGAGACAAACTGCAGAAAATTTTTCCAGCCTCATGTTTTGGCTTACACAAAAGCTCTAAATATTCTAAAAAAAAAAAAAAAAAAAAAGTAAAGAAACATGATGGTGCAAATTTTGGTTTTAGAAACTGGCTCAAGTTGTTCATAAATCTTTTAGATCTACATAGTTTGAAAAGCTTTCCTTAATTTTTTATTAATTAAGTCAACAATATTTTTTTTCAGGCAAGTAATTTCCTATAAACAGCTGATCCAATAAAAATTTAAAATGTTTTAAAAAAAAAATTTGGTTGCCAACATCTGCAGTGCTGTAAACAAGAGCAATCAGTTTTGAAAACAGGAAGTAACAGCATCACAAGAAGCCTAAACTACAATATGTAACATTTTGGCATAGACTATACCCTTATATCTTTACTGACTGTTTTACATTCTTACCAAACAGCATTTAGAAAGTTTGAGATCAGATATGTGGAGCTGGATATCTCACTCCTCACTCAAAACAAGCGTACAGTCGGTCATTTCTTTGCTGAGTGACTTCGAGGATGTCAGTTGTTCATTTGTGATCTTAAACCAACCCTAAAATATTCTTTAAAAAGAAAAAAGTTTTTACTCATACAAAAGTTAGAGTTAAATTAGTTAAATAGGTAAAGTTAATTTTGTCCGTTGGTTGCTTTTAATTCAGGTATGCTTACAGGTTTACCCAATGAACATCCATGTTACCGATCAGCTAGTTTGAAAGCCCGAACCATCATCCAACTCTTTAGTGTATTTTTTAAAATATAGAATCTTTGTGTCCAAAATGACGTTCTATGCACAAATATGTAATTAAGAATGGCACAGTGATGCACAGGCTCACAGGATCTGTTCTACTCATGCTATCAGAATGCAGACTGCATCATGTGACATCTTGTTGTTGACCCTCTTCTGGTTCTACTGTTGTTATGGATGACCTCCACTTGGAATCCAAACAAAAACGATGCACTCTAGGAGCACAATGGCTGCTTTCAGGCCTTTTCCCTCTATCCATGACAAAACATCAGATAACAAGCAAATCTGGACTGATTTTTACCATAAACCAAAACAGCTAAACCCTCTGACGAGCTTTACTGCAGACTCTGCAAAAAAGGATTGCAACGGCGGTGCTTATCAAGTCAGATCAACCACTCCGCAGGCTGGAGCTGAAGCACCCTGGAAGACATTGGGCTGTTTGTCAGTGTCTGATTACCAACCTTTGGATGTCTTCAGTGTGACAGCAGAGGATTCTGCTACAGCCTCATGGAGCGAGGCAGAGGAAATGTGTGAGCTTTACATCAGGCTGAAAGAAATTGAGTTATGCGACATGATAGGAGACGAACCCGGCATCCCAAAGTGTAAGCATACTGATAATAACTACCTGTGTTACTATTAGAGAATTTAATGGTCAGGTTTAGAGCAGGCAATAGAGCTAGATGTTTTGCAGTGATTGTCATCATTGATGCAACTATTGTAAGTTTGTTGGTACGAGCCGATGAGCTCACCGTGCTCTGACTCACCTCTGTCAACAACAGAGTCTCTACTAGCCACACCGTCAGTCGGCCCAAGCTCGATCTGAGACGGACCAGTTTACTCTGATGCATCGTTCCCTGCAACCGTTTTGTCTCATTTCAAACTGGACTTAGAAGGGAGAGTGACAACAAACAAGATAAAACGCGAGCCGGCGCAGACAGCTGCAGTGGATTTGCTTTCCAACGAGTCTCATGCTACAGCTAACATTAGCTTGCTAGCTTGTTTGCAAAAATGATCTACTGCACCTTTAACTTAAAAAACAAAATCTGCCTTGTTTTTGTTCACTACAAAAATCCAGAGGAGATTTTTAGGAATACTAGTGATGATGTTATGTCCATATAATATTATATGTAATTATCATCTTGTACACTAATATTTCTGTCATTGTTTTTCTGGTTGGTCTCTCTCTTTCAGATAAATATCTGAGGAACATCGAGTACTGCAAGATGAAGCAGAAGAGGAGAAAACCACATGAGAGGCACCAGCAAGACAGATTAAAATAATCTTTAGTAAAAACCTTCCATGCAGTCTAATGAATAAACACTTCACTATTGCAACAGTCTGCTAAGACATTTGAAGGACTTATTGTCTATAAGACAAAAGGACATTTAGGGAGCAATCCGTTTAGACTCATACGTTTATGATACACTGAGGGCATCTTGGCATATTTTCAACCACGGAATCTCTTGGCCAGCCTGACTTCAGACTCGCTGCAGTCATCTTTGGTTTTCTCAGATTTAACGGTAAATTACTAATTATCCATCACTTCACTGACAGTAAAGTGAATGGTGACGTGATATGAAATCGGTGTATCGTTGTATATGTTCTCGGATATGCAACAATATCAAAATTGTTCAAGGCTGGAAAAAATGCTTTTATATATTTTATATATATATATATGTATTTACATATTTTGTTCAACAGAGGGCAGCACATTGTTTAATAACTAATGAGTGAAGTGTTAACTTTTAAGTGCACTGATGTTTGAAGTAAAATGTATTAAAATGTGAGAAATTCTGCTTCCATTACATATCTGCCACAAGTGTTTGATAACCACATTCAGCAGATATTAGCTGATATGATATCGGCATCGGTCCCAAAAAAATCGGTCAGGCCCTTTCCATTGTCGTCAGTTTGGTGCGTCCTTGTCTTCTGCAATGGCTTAATGGCAGCCAACTCACATTTTATTCGTAGACTTTCTGAAAATTCCTTTACGAGTTTTGTTACATTTGGATTTCAATCTTGACTACTGACTTTACAGAAGTCAAGAGTGAAACCAAAGGCTCCGGTTATAATTACAGAAGTTCTGTAAGAGCAACAACAAATCAATACAAGGCAGGAGTTTCAGACCATTCTGTGAAACACAGAACTGCCATGGGGATGAGATTATGGTATCATGCTCAGCAGATCAGGTCCAGCACAGAATGTTAACTGAATACATTTATGAGTGGTGAGAGGGGCTTTTGGTCAAGAAAAAGCCCTGGATAAAGAGCAGAGAGGGGAAGGCGAGACGAGATGGTCAGCAGGGGAATGTGATAATAAAAAACCCACAGAGAGTATAGACAGCAGGGCAATCAGATGATAAAAAACCTGTTGAGGGCAAACACAGCGGGGGAATCAGATAACACTGAAGCCAGAGTCTGCGAGAAACAAGGGATCGCACCGTGCACGGACACACACACTCTACATGTGCGTCACACACCTCACACAGAGAAACCAGCTGACTGTTTAATGTTCAAATCCAACGGATGACAGATTTTAAAACTATGTGAACCTGAGATACGCCCAAACTCACAGAGAGAAGCATCCGGCTGTTGGTCGCTGCAAAGATTCAAAACTTAAAAATACACTCTTGAGAGTCAAACACAAAAAGTGACACACACAGCTGGAGAGCTGGAGAGATAAGACGAAATGGAAAATGATAATTCCTCAAAGTTAAAAGCAGCAAAAGGAGCAATGGATGGAGGTTTGATGCTCTTCAGACACCATCTCAGCATAAAGAAAGATTTGTTGTAGCTGCATGTTAAGGGTGTGACAAAACTATTTGTCAGATGTTGAGTGAAACTGGAGCACAAAGGGGATTGTAGGAAAAGAAGTCTGTTTGATTTTAAAGAGAAATGTCCTCTTTCGTTAAGGCTGAGTGAGTTATGCTTTTTATAGAAAATGATGTAAAATCTTATCACATCCACAATTTGAATAATGAGGTTAAAGGGATATTCTGGATTTTTTGACATAGGGCCTCATTTTCAACCTACCCACTCCTATTCCAATTGATGGAGATCATTTTCAGCTTATTTGATTCAGTACGGAGTTTGGATTGATCGCTGTTTAGCCCGCGAATTCGAATGCTGGCGCATGTCAGTGGCAGCTGTATCAGGCCAACAGTAGCCAAAATCAAACTATGACTGAACACTCCAAAGTGCACCCAACGCAAGTTGAATATGACAATAGTCTATTGAGGCAAATTTGTGGCTTAACGACAACAGGAATTAAATAGTGTGGCGGCTTCCTGTCCCAACCAGAGCCACACATTAAAGAAAATCTGCCGTACTTTGACTTCTAACATTATTCTACAAACACTTGAATTTGCCTCAATAGTCTGTCATCGTATCCACCTTGCTTTGGGTGCACTGTGGAGTGTTTAATCGCAGCTAATAACCACTGATGGCTTGCCACTGGTGGCACTGACTTGCACTGACATTAGCGGTGAAACGGCAAGCCGTCCAAACTCTGTACTGCATCAAATGAACTGAAAATGGTCTCTATCAATTGGAATAGGATTGGGTAGGACAAAAATGAGGCCCTGTGCCAAAAAATCCAGAATATCCCTCTAAATGTTTGTCAATATTAGGCTTTCATCAGTGACAGCTGCACAGCTGATGGCAGACTAAGTGGGTAGCTTCTGGATATGATTCATCATAAACATGATAGTGCCACTCAGCCTGCATCCTTCACAAGCACAAACCATTTTTTGCTGGCAAAAGTTTTTGTCTCTTTAGTTAGTCGGTCAAATTTGGACACAGCTCCTTGATTGGACAGTGTAACATCTCGTCTTGTTTGTAGATTTTGGCAGCAGCAAGGAGCAAAAGCAAAAAGTGACAACAGTGTGGACTTCTGTACTGTTATCTCAACCAGCGAGAGCATGTAGCAAGTATTAAGAAAGATGGAAGTAGCTCAGTGTTGTTTAATTTCTGTTACAATGAAATGCCCATCCAATGAAACTTCCTCCGGATTACGCTCATGAGATATCACCCTGATTTGAATCCTTATGCTAAGCTAGGCTAAACACACCCTGACTCCTCTACACTTCAGCAAAGACAGCAATTTTCTCATTTCACCGGCAGAAAGAAGACAAATTCGTGCACTTCCCAAAATCCTGAACTACTCCTTTAACACCTGCCAACTTAGGTAACATGTCCTGCAGATGAAATCTCTCCACATTTCTGTGGGAAATTAGGTTTACATAAGATTTTCATGTTCGGTAATTATTGACTGGTAATTAAAGACAAGATGTGTTTTACATTTGCCAGGAGAGAGGGCTCAATGAGAGGGTTAATGCTGGCTAACATGGATTTATCAATACACAGCACAGTTAGCTAACTGATGTTTCAGATCCATGGCGGAGGACATAGATTCTAACTTACAGTACCTAAACCTCAGTCAGATAGAGGATCAATATATCAGGCAGAGATGTTCAACATATTGAACAAAACCATGTTTTGTACTCTACTACAAGGGGATAGTGAAGGAGGATGACAGGTTAACAAGGAGCATGCATTTTCCACATTTTGCTTTGCTGTATATTTTTGTAAAGCACTAAAAATGTTTGCATGAAAGTGCTACACAAATGAAAAATGACATTTCACATATTTGAGATCATTCAACATGGTGCACCGAGAGGAAGACAGACCAAAGTGGAGATAAGGAGGCGCAAAATAGAGGTGACACACTCTGCTCTCAGTTTAAGATTGATAGTCAAAATGTCAAAAGTGAGTGGACGCAGCTTTGATTATTCGAGCGTGAGAGCTCCAGCTGATGGTTCAAATGTATTGACACGAGTTCCTTTGAGGCTCAGATCGTCTGCTAAGCTCACACTTCACCTCCTTTACGCACAGATCTGACATAAATCTGTGCCACTGTAATCATAAAGGTTGACATGTAGACTGAATACTGCTTGAAGTTGTTTTGAGCTCTCCAAGTCTTTTGTTGTCAACATACTATCATAAAAACTCACTTTAAATTGATAAAACACTAATTCAGCCATTTACTCTAAGAGGGACCCGCACTATTAAACTCTCTTTCCCCTTCTATCTAAAGCTCTTCACGGAGGAATTTCTGTTTCACGTTACTTCTGCACCACATCATCATCAATGGCATGTTTTTCTCCTTTGCCATGGTAACTTCTGAACAGACGCTGAATGGACTTTTGAAAAGCAGAAAGGAGAGCAGCATGAGAATGAGCCATGTGGGAGTGAGAGACTGGTCTGAGTGCAAATGAAAATGAAAGTAAGTGAATGATATCATGATAGCGCAATTTGAATGATTTCTAATCATTAATTCATCCTGGTTGCATCTTTTCTAACACAATAAGGGAAAGCTGAATATAACTGTGCTAACACTTGAAGCAAAATTCTTCCTGACACATTTACCAGCTGATGATTTTGACAACAGAGCAAAGGTCTGGTCCTACCAGAGATAAAAGCAGGTCTAATTCCACTGACCAGTATTTGGCCTCTTAATGGAGCACGTCAGCTGTGTTGAAAATCTTGACCTTAGATTAAACAGAGAGCCAAAATAGCACAAGCTATTATCTATGTTGCACCATCCAATTATAT
>JAQFJB010328472.1:0-10089 GCA_029874875.1 Naso minor
GATCGGAAACATTCTTATTGTAAGACTGAATGTGAAAAAAAATTAACTTCTCCTCTTAAGAAAGTGTCCAGTAACACAGTCGGCCACCCCTCTGTCTCCACATCAGCCCCTTTGCCTGAAGTCATTGATCTCCTCCACTGCATCGCTGCTGGGATCAATCATCTGCCACCGTCAGCTTTTTCTCCGTTGAAAAGGGAAAGACAAGATGAACTGACGTCTGTGATCTAAATGACATAACGGGAGAGGGTTTTCGTTTCCACTGTCTTTAGTCTTGGACTTGTGCGATGGACAGTTTCCTCTGAGCTTATAATTGCGTGAGGATTAGTGAGCGGGATGAATGAAAAACAGTATTTACTGCCAGTGGCCATTCTGAGTATCCTGTTATTCCACTTGGTCTAATTAATGCCCCATCTGACCTGGACAGGCTCAAGATATTCACTTTTGTCCACTTTATTAACAAATTTTTAATAACCAGCAGGATACGGTTTATGAGGTGTTGCACTGACTTCTGGGAAGCAGCGGTTTGTTTTCTTCATCAGCTCTGTGAGAGCATTAACTGGATTTAAAGTGATTTGACATTTTGGGGTTTGCTGATATTTTGACATATTATTCAGAGTTACAGTTGCTGCTCTTCTACATGTCAGAGTCAATCTCAGAGAGAGCAAGGACTGCGTTCTGAGTGTGCTGCGTTCGATTCCCTGCTGGGGCAGGGCCTTTCTATGTGGAGTTGGCATGTTCTCCCCGTGTTCATGTGGGTTTCCTGCAGGTGCTCCAGTGCACCAGCTTTCGGTGTGATCACAGGTTTGGATTTGATTTCAGCCTTTGACTTTTCTCTGGTCAGGTTGAATTTGCTCTGTCATTTTCAGTTTAGCTGCACTCCGTCCTCGGGCGATGGTGGACTAACAATCAGCCAATCACACATTTACTGTCTCTTACTCAATTTCCTCTGCAGGAAATGTGTTTATCTCCCTCTACAGTCCTCCGTCCTGCTTGCGATAATGTTTGTTCGCTGAACTTGACTGTGTTTGTGTTTGTCTTAATTCACCAAGGGTTTAGCTGTAGTGGAATATTTCGATGTAAAACCTTTGCGGTTTCAATTACACCTCCACCACGGATTAGTAGTTATAAATGATGTTCTCTGATCGTGTGTGTGTGTGTGTGTGTGTGTGTGTGTGTGTGTTTATTGCAGCACCTGTAATATTTGAGTACCTGTACATTTCGTTTTTAACATGGACATAAATAACTAATTAAAATGTGTGTGTGTGTGTTTTTATTGATGATTCAAGACGAGCAGACACTCTCACAAAATATAGACATTTGTCATCACTAATGGATGTTTGGCTGTGATCACAGTTTGAGTAGTGTGTTACAATACTTACCGTACTGACAGCACTTGAAGTACATGATGTAGAAATAAAACAGCAGCCTGTATTCTGAAGTGGGGACAGTCAGATCTCTCACTTCCTCTGTCAGGAGATTAAAATCAAATGTCGCCTGCTGTTTTCTAATGCACTCCATTAAAAAAAAAAGATTTGTAGACTACGTCAGACTTTTTGGAACTCTGCAGAGAAAAGCTGCAGCAGTTTGAACTCCCCGTTCATCTCAGCTGGAATCTGATGGCATGTGACCATGTTTGTCAGGTGACAGGCTTTGCGTTTTAGAACAGAGTAGGCACGGTGCTCAGTGGAAAGCACTGTTGCCCCACAGCAAGAGCATCCTGGGTTTGATTCCCTGCTGGGATTGCAGGGCTTTTCCTGTGTAGAGGACCTCGAACATGGTACTGTCCCACAGCTGAAGTCGCTCCACCACAATGCTTGGTCACTCCCCCTTTTTGGATTAGGCTGCATTTACATTTACACTGACTTGTCTTGGTGCCCAATTCTGATTTTTTCACCGCCTGCTTACATCTCCTTTTAAAAGTGACTCAGACCCGATATCCACATTTACATTTGAGCAGCTCTTCCTCTAACCGCTCCTTCTCGTTCCATCACTTTCACAGACGTATAAAACTACTCCAAACATACTTGAAATTGATCTGCTGTCATTAAATGCTGAAATTGATCGGTTTTGCTTATTTAATGAAAAATAGCGGTCAGCTAGCTAAGCTAACTGAGCACTGTATTTCGTGTGATTAGACAAATTAAAAATAAAAGTTAAATTGTGTTTCACCAGTTAAATTATTTTGATGTGAAGCTGCAGGAAAAATATTCAGCTGCATTAGCAGTAACTTAACACTTTGTTCTACAGATAAAGCCGACGTTCCGGCAATTAGGCCACTGGTGGTGTCACAGTGGTTGGGAAAATTTTGTCACTGTGGGCAAAAAGTGGAACCAGAAACAACTTTCGTAGACAACCAGATGTCATGCTGTGGTGGTCAGTTGTGTTTGTGAACATGAGAACGTTAGCCAAAGCACCGCGCGTTTCAATGTGAAGCAGCACGGGGACGTTAATCACCACGTTGCCGCTTGGTGTTAAGACTACGGCCCCGGGCTCAGGAGTTTGTTTCTCACAGGAAGTCTTGTAAAATCTCTCATGTCAAACGTGACTTTAGAGTAAACGAACATGACAGGGCAGACCGCTGGTAGCTGGCCTGGTTAGCTAGGTTAGCTTCCTGTAGGCCACATTCACTGCAGTGGCAGTTTCTGTCCGGCTCCTCTGCTTGTCAGTTCCATTGATGTTTTGCAGGACACGTTGTACAAACACTCGTGTTGTTGTCACAGTTGAACGAGTTGGTCCACGTTGGATTTCCACCTGATTTTATCCTTCACATTGGTTTTTGCTGCCATGGTTGTTGTGCTTCCACTTTCAGCCAACTTTCCTCCCAGCTGGCTCTCGTTTTGTTCCACATGACAATCCACAGAGTTCGTTTGTTGTCATGTGTTCCCCCACATAACAGCATATCTAATCATATATTAACCATAAAACTTATGATTTTAAATCGGTGCAATCTTCTTCCGAGCAGACTGGACTGACTCGGACTCTGACCACACCTCACACCACAGGACATCTGACAAGAAAATCTTTGAGACCATCAAACAACCGGGACGTTTGATTGTCGGAAAAGGAGATCAGGCCTAAAACCAGCCTGATTATCAGTTTCATGCTTTACCTGAACATCCAGTCAGTGATTTCTCTCACCAACGGTTGCCATCGATTCTGCTTGTTAAATGACTAAAAAAGCTCCAAGACAGACAGGAAGCTTGTCACAGCAAACTGACCACAGACACTGACTCTGACAGCCCTGAGCCACCATCAGCCCGCTGTGTAAGAGCCTTTACATCCGTCACCTCACTTCCTACATGTCTCGTCTACTTACTTTATTTTATGCAACGATGCTTCATCTCAGAAACAGTCATCCTCAAAACAAACGTCAAGTTATTACAGCTGTGAATAACAACAACAGTAACAGGTGGACCGCTAAATTCATACATTTTTTTAGTGTATTTGGAAACACACACACACACACACACACACACACACACACCCGCACGCAGACAAACATATTAAAGTGGGAGGTGGCCTTTTGATCTGAGAGCGTCTTCATTTGCCGCCGCTTTAATCGGTTTGTACCGGAGAGAGAGAGAGAGAGAGAGAGAGAGACCTGAGCGCGGCTCTGCTCCACGCGGACTCGAGCGCCGCTACACGCGCCGTCTGTCTGTCTGTCTGTCTGCCTGTCTGTCTGTGTGTGCGTGTCGGTCTGTCGGTATTTTGACGTGACTGTTGCTGCTCGTCGCTCCCGGTGTGTTTCACCGGATGAGATCTGCGGATCTCAGTGCAGAGCGCTGAGCTGCAGCTGGAGGAACGAGCTGACGTTCGGAACGTGACCGGACCGGAGAGGCTGTCCGCTGTTCCGCTGGTGTGAGGAGCCGTTAACCGGGACATAAACTGACAAATCTCAGCAGGTCGGTAGGTGACACGTACCTGGATTTAACGGATAGGCTGCTATCACGTGAATGACCGTGTAATGAGCTGCTGACACTGCACCAGCAGCTGCGCTGAGCCTGTTCCACATGTTTTTATTTCTCATCATTTGAACCATATGCGGGATATTAAGCATGTTTTTTCTATTTATTTCTATTATTTAGGCTTTTAGTTGGCACGTTCTGCTGCTCACAGCCACGGAGCAGCTCTGTGCACATCTTTTCAGGATCAGAAATCTTGTTTGAATGTTTCGGGTGACATTCTGTCTTTAATGGACTGAGACAGTGAGAGCTGACAGAGATCCGCAGCTGGATTGAAAACCTGATATTTATGATGTCCATCCAAAACTTCATGTATGAGGCACTGAGATGAATGACATAAATTAAACTGTCAGGCAACTTAATTTCCGAGAATGTGCCGTTTGGATCAGATTTCATGTTAAATGTTACAGTGACTCCATTTTTCTGTTGGACTTGTTTGAAATTCTTCTTATATTCGTTTCTGAGCCGTGCTGTTCAAGTCGTGTCTTTTTCTGGAGTTCGGGGCTGTTTGGTCGTGTGTCGTGGTCATGTGTTCCGATGCAAACTTGCCATCCTGGTTTTAGAATGTGAACAGTTAATAATCCGGGTTGAAATCATGATGTGATGTGAAATCAGCGAGTTAAACAAGGTGCCGTGAGATTATGATGTGTTCAAGGTCTGCTCAGTCAAACGAGTAGCAGGCGAAGGTAAATTTAACGTCAGCATGGTGTGTTCATGTAGCATTAATCTAGGAAAATTTAGCTTTTGTAAAGAAACTTCAATAAATTCAGTTGCTTGAATGAGAAATGTGTTTATTTTCTCATAAAATCACATGAAAATGTCAAAATAAATGAATGAATTTGTAAGCAGGAAACAGCAGCAGGCTCCTTGTTATGAGTTTCAGTTTGCATTATAGGAGAGACTCAACATTAAAGTTTGTCTCAGAGTGAGAGAGTTAGAGCGATGACGTTTTGACGGGGGTCATCTTACATCACAACTAGTTGTTTGGGGCTGTAGTCTTATAAAGCCTATATATTTGTAACCTATGTTATTTATTATTATTATTATTATTAGGCTACATGTTTTAGGCCTATGCATACTCTGTAAAAATATTTTTTTGGATGTCGTCCTCCTGCAGGTTTATGTTGGAATGAATGATATTCGGTTTGACACGTTTCATTGGTGTGAGCTGCATTGGAGCGTTGTTGTTATGGCTAAGAGGCTTCTGTAGACTCATGTCTGGTGTCAGCTGTGTTGTCTCCACCAATGTTGAACAAACCTACATGCTTCACTATAATTGGAACAAAAACAAAGAAGTAAAAAACATTTTGCGGCTAAAAGCAACAGTGTTGCAGTGGCACAAATCAGGAGGCTCAGGCTGCCGACCGCTGCAGATGAATCTATAGGGCAAAGATACTTCATTTTTAAAAAAAGAAAAGAAAAATGCATTCTAACGTTGTTCTCAGACTTCAGGTTCAGATAAAAATATATGTTCAGTATGTTCATCTTTCCATATTAATCTCCTGTTGAAACACACACTGTCTTTTAGTCTCAAAAATAAAATGATGTAACAGCGCTGCAGCTGGGATTCAAACCACGTAGCACTAAACTGAGTCTGATAAAACCAAGATGATTTAATATTCAGTCATTCAGTCGCTAAATAACTTTATACATGCATTTTTTTACAACAGTTTGAGAAAATATAAACTCCTGCAGCCACAACTTTTACTATTGCTGCATCGCGGCCTGTTTAATTATATTTTCTTGTGATCTTTATAAGCTACCTGAAGTGTTTTAAATCAGGTGTATTATGGTGTGACAGACAGATTGAGCCATATTCTTTTGGTGGTGTAAAACAGACCAAATCAGAAATAAATAGGCCTATAAAACATAATTGCCGAGGGAAAATAGCTTCAATTTTCATATCATAAAGGCACAACGAGCGCAGGCTGTAGAGCCTCAGTCGGTTTCAAAAGTCCAGAAATGTGAATGAATCTTTCCAAACACTCTGCCAGAGATCTGCTCACTATCCAGTCAAAGTGTCAGCAGGTTGTACTTTCAATATGCTTTGACCTTATATTGGCCATAACCCGCTCCGGAGCAGGTTAGGTTTGCAGCACAAGTTACCGTGGTGACATAACATTGAAGTAAACCAGCACTGTAACCCTGAAAATCCAGTTTGACCGAAAGTTACCCCACTAACATCGAAGTAGTGGCCTCTGGTTGAGATGATCCCCTTATGATAATAAAGCTGCAAGCATCAATGATGGTCCAAGCAGTCAGAGGTCGTATAGATCGAACGATCATCGATCATTCTGCAAAGTTTTGTTACAGCTGATCAGTCGGTTATAGGTGCAGCCGGAGACTTCCATTTCAGAATAAGTGCACCACTTGAAGCATTGTTTAAAATTTGTGTGTATATGATGCAACAATTGTGTGTGGCAATAAAAGACCTGTGAAAGGTCCTTGATTTTGATTTCACCACTAGATGGTGCCAAAAACTACACACTGCATCTTTAAAACCCCCTGGCAACCCAAAGGACATTTTATGTCCTTGGGGTTAAAAGGGGGATTTTATACAAAAATATTTATTTATTCATTTTTTGCATTTTTCCTAAAAGTATAATTTGCAGGAAAAAATTGATGGACCTTATAGGTCCTCATGGGAAACTTGTTTGGAATGAGGAGATGTACATATGTACAAAATGTCATGACTCTAAGTCAAATGGAACATGAGATATGCCTGTTCAAATTCACATTTTCAATTGTTTGCTATAGTGCCCCCCTTTGGCCGATCGATGTAAGAGCGCGCAGAATCATACGCGGGCTCTGGACGGGCTGCCCTCTGCCTTGACCACTTGGACTGAGAAAGAGACAAAGTCAGACAGAGAGAGAGAGCAGGTGGAGAAGAAACTGCAGCAGGACAGTGAAAACACCTGTCTCGACATGTAAAGCAGTGATGGTGATAATAATAATAATAATGTTAATAGATTTTATGTACAATAATAATTTTAGCGGCGGCTGCAGGAACGCGAGTCAAAGGTGGTTTGAAGTCACAGATCCAGAGACACCTGCTGAAAGTGACATTAGAAAAATCATGAAAACAACATGAGAAGTCTTCAGAGGGACAGTGGAGAAAATCGAGTCACACTCTATTATTTACAGTGGAACTCAAAGGCCCCGTCAGCCTTAATATTCAGTTTATTATCTTGTTCTTCAGCAGCAGAGGCAGTCTGGAAATATTAAGTTTTAATGAGGCACGGATGTGTTTTTATAGTATTTATTATTAATGCAGGAGGTGTTGGTAGTGATGCAGCTTTTATCATGTATTGATTTGGCATTAATTAGTTATTGATGTAGAATTTATGTGGCAGTGTTGCTGTTCAGATTCAGTATTGATGATGTAGGAATAAAGTATTGATGAGGTACTGATGTAGTATTTATACTGTGCCGCTGTACTTGTGATGTTTTACTTTCAGAGAGCAAAGGGAGGAAACAAGAAATAAAACTGATTTCACTCTTTTTTTTTAATTCCTTCAGATGATTTCACACAGACACAATTTTCTGTTCACTTTTTTAAATTTTTCTTTTTTTTGGTTGATTTTTCTGCAGTAAAAAAAAATTATTGATTTTTCTTACAGTATTTAAGAAGTTATGGTTAGTAATGATTTTCTTTCTTATCAGACCTATGAGTGTCTAAAATTTTGTTTTTAGCAGATTTTATTTTTTCATTTCTTTCTTAAAGATACTTTTTGGGCTTTTATTTCATGATAGGACAGACAGGGGAGAGAGAGGGGGGATGACCTGCAGCAAAGGACCACAGGTGAAATCAAACCCGTGGCTGCTGCGGCGAGGACACAACCTCCATACATGGGACGCCTGCTCTACCACCGCGCGCCCCTTTATTTTTTCATTTCTAAATATATGGTGGTGTTTTCTCTCTGTGCTGATAAGTATTAGTTTAGATTTATTGTTTCTGTTGTTTTACTGCGCCTGGGCTGTCAGCTTTGTCTGTGCAGTGCATGCTGGGTAGAGGGGGAAAAACACTCAGTTTTGCTGGTGCTGTGTTTCTATATTCTGTTTGCGTGTAAAAATGAGTCTTGATTGGTCTGTGTGTCTGCCAGGTGGTGATGTCATCATGATGCTGCCAGTGTCAAGGTTTAAAGGTCGGCCGGTTAGCATGGTAACCACTGCAACACCATGGTTTTCTGTCGGCGGTGACCCCGCCCCCCACTGGCTGAGGTCAACCAATTGGTCAGCAGCAATGTACCAGGCCACGCCCCCTCTGATTCTCTATCCCCCAGCTTTGTGGATACCTGAACACACACATCTGATACAGGTAACACACCTACCTGATAACCAAGCTTTAGTTCCATGAACTGTTTGTTTCTGATCTGTGACTAATGACTGATCATCTGTAATCCTGGAAAATCACTTTACGTTTGTTTGCAGAAAGACTGAAAGTGTCGGTCTCACCAGCTGATGGCGCTAGTTATCCAACCAGTTAAACAGTCTTAAAAACTTCACAGTCATTATGCTGATTTCAGGGGTTTTGGTGAGAATCTTTGTGAAACTGCAAGCACAATACATACATATATATATATATATATATATATGTATGTAACTACAGTATGAACAATAAACACAGAGCAGATAACGGTCAGAGAGATAACAGAAGTACACGGCGTTGGCAGCCACATGACGGTTTAGCAACTGTAAAATATATGTTTCAATATTCTTACAGGCAAATAATCTACTGATGGAGTTCATATTATGTCAAAAGTGACAACACCTACTGACGTTGCTTTAACTAGCAGAAAGTAAAATACAGCCGTTAAAAACAAAGAGCCAATGACCTCCAACGGTAAGTGACAGAAGCGTTAAGTTTACTTCCCTCAAGCTGGTTGCGAAGAGAAAAGACAACTAACTGATTTTCAGATTCCAGTTTACATAAGAACAAAGATGGTTAATGATGAAGCGAGACGTCTCACTGGCCGTTCTTTCCTGTATCAGTGTCACATGGGTTTCATCACGGCCCCGCCCCTTTAGGAGACAGGAAGCAGTCTTGAGTCCATTCATTCTTATGGGAGAAACGAACGCGATCACAGAATATGACCGATTCTTTCATCCATTCGTCACCAAGATACATATTGGGCCCATTTTTTACAAGACACGTATCCTCTGAACATTCTGACACAAAAATGTCATTTTTCAGACACACAAATCAGGAGAAAATTAACTTTGTTCCAGACCTGTCTCTGTCTCAGCAACACACTCTCACGAGATCTGTGAACCGCTGCTTCCTGCCTCGCTTCACAATGGACATAAACGGACATTTAAATGGTCTTATAATTAAAAGTTCAAACTTACATCAAACTAATATCATGAGATGCAAAATCCATCTGCTTTAATCCATTCACGTGATGTTATACCACTTCCAGACGAGGCGGAGGGATGGTGGTCCCTCACTGTCTCCATGGGAGACATGACTCCGCCCACTTAGAAGACGTATATACGTGTATGTACCACTTCACATCATTAGCACAGTATAGTGGAGGATCTTGTGGTAATAATCGACTATCTTTGCACAAACTAAGGTACAGTTACACATTTACTCCTGGAAACTGCCTAATAAAACCACACTGAACAGTTGGCCAGTGAGCAGTTAGAGGTTACCTCCCTGCCCAGAGGACACAGTCAGTCAGACATTTCATTTTTCCAGTACACATAGCAACAACAGAAATATTAGCACACTGCAGGTTATTGAAGAAATGGTTGTCATAACAGTCAGTTATATGTAAGATAAAAGTGTGACCCTCTCATGCCAGCATTAGGTGTATAAATAAAAATTATCTTTCTTGAATCAACAATCCAAATTTTCATAAAACTAGAGAAAAAAGATTGTAATTACTTTTTGTAAAGCAAATAACACAGTCTCACTAGGTTTTTTTAGTATCTGTTCTTGAGTTAATAGCTAAATTGCATGTGTGAGCTCTTGAAGGCATCAAAGATCACATTTTGAAGGTCTGAATTTGGATGTGCTCTCCATGGTGCTGAAGCCAGGTCAACAGGGACAAGTGTGAGGTCAGACGGTTCACTGTGATATGTAAGTCTGAATGAGAACTGAAACTCATTAGGATCTTTGTAT
>JAQFJB010328555.1:0-10080 GCA_029874875.1 Naso minor
GCTTCTACGAGGTCTGACCTGCCAGTCAGGGGGACTCATACCCCCTGAGACCCCCGTGTTCCCCACCTTGCATATGTTTAACTGGTTATGTATCAGTATAAATTAGATCTGATGCCTCACATTTTGCACTTTTCTGACAATTGATTACATAAAGGGAGATTCACACATTTGACTCAGTTTTACCCTCTTCTCATGAAAAAAAAAATCACAATTTACATTTAGCCAAAAGCTGTTAGTCCCTTCCTGTATAAATGGACCTGCCAGTCAGTTTGGAAGTGAATCCATCCTCTAACTGTATCACTATAAAGTCCTGCATTCAAATGTGTACATAATTAAAAGTGAAGCAGTGATAACAATACCATGTACTCAAAGATCAAGGGTAACAAAGTATCACATCGCATGCTTCTCTCTGAATAACTGCAGCTGACTGCATCAGGAATAGATCAATCCTGCAAAATAAGATAAAAATAAGTTTAACTTGAGTTAATCTTAACTACATCTGTCTTAAGAAAGGTTCAATAGACAGTCTAAAAGTAATGGAACTACTCCACCTCAGCACTTTGAGACAAGTCTCTGTCAGCCTGTGGAGACACATTTCACGTCATGTTCTCAGACTCACCCACTCACACGTCAGCAACAACTTGTTTTTGACCGTGTGTTGTGAGACTGTGGGGACCACCCACACACTCCACATACTTTACATAGCACACACATACAGACAGAGACACATGCATACGCAGGCTGTGTTCCAAATGGCACACTTACGTTAGTACGCTCCAGTGCAGTACACTTTAATGTAGTTCACTTATTGTGCGGTGCACTAATCTCGACAGGGGAGTGTTGTTCCAAATCGCGCGCTGCTGTTTTACTGTCTTACCGGAAGTGACTATGTTTTTTGGTTTTTTTTAACCACCTCCTCTACATTTTTTAACAGCCAATTACAAACAAGCAGCGGGCAACAATCACCAATATTTAACAGCTACACATAAATCAAACACACACCACAAAGTTAGTGCCTTATTAAAATGTGCGGCCCTGGCTAGGAGCACATTAGCCAGCTAGCGAAAGCTAACCCTCCCAAATCATTACAGACCCAATAAACATTACTGATGGCAGCTATCTGACAGCAGTATATTGGTGCTAAGTGCAAAAACATGTATAATCTGTATCTGTACAACACGGCCACATTCACAGTCACAACCACTGTGTTCTAAATCGCATACTTCTGTACTAAACAATTCACATTTTGAGTGCAGAAGTGTGTGAAGTGCATTCACACTGAATAGTATGCAAAAATGCAGTGTACTACTACTCGCACACTCAAAGTGGTCCAAAAATTGAGTGTGTTTTACGATGGACACTTCACACCATCAACAAACGCCATATTGGTGACGTGGAAGAAGTCATGTCACAAACTTCTCAACTTTTGAAATGGAGTCAGGGCATTACAGCCGAGGATTTTCTCGCACCACCGACTTGGCGACTGTGAATGTTGCCACGTTGTACAGATGCAAGTTATACATGTTTTTGCACTAAGCACCACTATGAAGACTGTTGTCAGATTTTTCTTTTGACGCCATGGTGTCAAAAGAAAAAGTGATTTTGTTGGTGATAATGAAGTACCACAAGTAGTTTAAGCTCATCTAGCCAGGGTGTGTGCAGCCACTAAAAAATAAAACATGTTCTTTGGCTTTGCAGTGCATCCTAGTACATGAAGGCACTGCAGTCCAGGCAAACATTAAAGGGAAACTATGACAATTTTCAACCTGATCTCTATTTTGTAATGTGAAATCCAACAATATTTTTTTTAGTGTTCTTTGTGTCTCTGGGACACAGCTTCAAAATCTTTTATTTTTCCTGGAACCAGTTGTAATGATAAGAGCAAATAGAGATTTGCCTGTTCTCATTTGTATGTCTGTCAGTTATAGCATGCAGACAGCAGGGGGCGTTCCTAGTGTGAGTCAAGTGAACTGCATTATTACACTGACGGTGTCTCCTGTAACTTGTGATGAAGTAACTTTAAGTTTAGATAAAGCACCATCTCCTTCAAGTCAACTACGGTGTGATTATTGAAGAACCCACAACACAAACAAAACACCAGTGACATCACTGGTTCCAGGAAGAACTACAAACTGTTTAGCCCTCACACTCCAGGCAAGCCAGCACCGCTTGTTTTGAGAGGACTTTCTGGCTCTAGCTTACCAAACACCCCTCATTATTGAAAACCAGGCAATAATAAAGTAAAGAAATTGTTTATTGTTAACTGTTTTTTTGTGATGCAATGCATCCTGGCACATGTAGGTCTTGCAAGAATGACTATGTGAGCAGGACAACTCAGAAAACTCAGCTTTCTCTGTCAATACAGCATAAACTGAGGAATTAAATGCTTCAAATGACTACAATTACCATCAACATTGATTGGACATCCACATGAAAAAGTGGTGGATTTATATTATATACATATTCTGATGGCAGCAAGCCAAACTAAGCTGTAGATGGTTAGACCAGAGGTAAGTCAACAATTGGATTAAAATACATATTTCATAGGACTTTTGTGTTTATTAATCCAAAAAACGACCACTAGTCTAGAAGTGTAGTGCTGAGTTTTCAAGGATTGTAACACTCAGTCCTACTAATGAACCAGTAGCCAGAAATAATGAATTTCAGCATCAGTGACAATACTTAAGAGTTTGTTGGTTTTTTTTAAGTTTTGTATTGTTTTTTTATTATTTTAAAGTAATACACATTAACACATAAGGCAAATTTAGAGTTGCCAGTAACTAGTCAATTAGTAATTTAGAGTGTACTTGGACTATGGGAAAATCCACGCAAGCACAAAGAAAACATGTCAGCTACATAGTAAGGCATGTTTGAACCCAGAACCTTCTTGCTGTGCAGTAACAGTGCTAACCACTGCTCTACCATGCTGTCGATGTTATATTCTCACTCAATAACGTCTACATTGAGGCAACATAGTCTCTTAAACAATCTGGAGAAGAATTGACCAGCCCTTTTGAACCACTTTTTACGGGTCTTGACTTCAATAAGTTCTGCTTTGCTGTTGTCACTGCTACTGCTGATTCCGTCCAAAGTATTAAGTTGTCTTTTTCTTTTATCACCGCCACTGCTGACTCCGTACGGAGTATTAAGTTCTCTTTTTCTTTTATCACCGCCACTGCTGACTCCGTACGGAGTATGAAGTTCTCTTTTTCTTTTATCACCGCCGCTGCTGACTCCGTACGGAGTATTAAGTTCTCTTTTTCTTTTATCACTGCCGCTGCTGACTCCGTCCGGAGTATTAAGTTCTCTTTTTCTTTCATCACGGCTGCTGCTAATTCCATCTGGAGTATTATTTTCTGCTTTGAGGTAATCACCACTGGTGCTAAAATATTCTGTTTTGTTGTCATCATTGCTGCTGCTAACTCTGTCCGGAATACCAGATTCTGTGTCATCATCGCTGGTGTTGTCTCCGTCCGAAGTATTTTCTTCTGTCAGATGCTTGTTAATGACAATCTTTAGCTTTTTCCCTTGTTGTATCAGTGTAGTCTGACGTTCGATGTCAGAAAACCTTGTGATGACAGTCGGAGTGTCGCTGGAGTTGCTCCTGGGTAGCAGGTGCCCAGCCTCGATGTTATCGCAGTCTAGGTTAGTTCCCTTGGACTGCTGGAAAGCAGCTGCCTGCGGCTCCATTGAGCTCACATCCAGCTCCCCGGGCTCCCCCATGTTGCCAGTGACCGCCGCCTGAGCGTAGGACCTTGGTTGATTTATCTGGAACCCGGTGACGGTAACATCATTCGTTCTACAGCACTGCTTCAGGATAGCCACTTCCCTCTCCAGGTCGGCAATCCGTTTGTCCTTCTCCACATTTTGGATCTGCACCGCTGTTATCTTATCTGCCAGGTCCAAGATGCTCCTCTGCTGTAGCATTAAAGCAAAAATTGCTTCTGTTGTTGAGGCAAGTGACTTTTTAATGCCCTCGATTTCCTCAGCAGCAGAGTTCTTCTCAGGACCCATGGAGCCCGGTAGCAAGTTGTTGCTGGGGCAGCCAGCTGTTTGTCGGTCAGCTGGTAGCGTTGCAGATGTATTATCTTCTGTTTTTCTGTCATTACTGCCGCTGCTAACTTTGTCTGATTTTATAAAGGTCTCTTTTTCTTCGGCAGATGACTGCTTCACCTGGCATAATTTATAGTACAGATGAGAATCCTGAGCATACTCGCTGTCGTTGGCATCACTCGGAAAGTGCTCCATCGTGATAAAAGTGTGCTGCAAAGCCTCACTTGGTGTTATTCTTTTTTCCGGACTTATTTGCAGCATACATTTTAAGAGGCCTATAAAGGCAATTGTGTCCCTATACTCAACGGGATCCGTTATGTCCTGGCAGGCTATGTCCTGTAGGTCATCTAGGGTCTTGTTATCATCAGAGTCTTCTGGCTGTGGCTGGTTTTTCAAGATCCATGGACCATTAGGGCCAGCTTTTCTAAAATAGCTGCTGGTATAAAGCCCATTGTTCAGCATGTGCTCTCCAGGCATACCCTGTAGCTGCACAATTTGTCTCATGGCGTCATATTGACACAAGACTGAAAACAGGTGTCCACCCAAGAACAAGAACGCCAAAATGCAGCCAAGAGACCACATATCAGCTGCCTCATTCACAGGGAGGCCCAAATAGACCTCTGGGGCCCTGTAACCAACAGGTTGCATTTCAGTGCCCTGTATAAATTCAGAATTCCTCATCGCTAAACCGAAATCAATCAGTTTCACTTTGAAGGGCTGTGTTTCATGGTCCACTAACATGATATTGTCTGGCTTGATGTCAGTATGCATTATTTGTACGCTCTTGAGCATGTTCAAGGTCACCAGCATCTGCTGTGCCATAGCTCTAATCACAGGCAAAGTCAGAGGCTCTGGATCTTTGTGACACGATAAAAAGGTAAGAAGATCTTTGTCTAACAGTTCAAAGACCAGACAAGCATTTTCCTCATGCATAAAACTGTCAGTTAACCTGGGACAGTACTTTTGGTTTGGGTCGAGCTCTCTGAGGATTTCCAGTATTTCCACCTCCTGCTCAGCCAAATAGGCAGTGTGGCCGTCAAAAATCTTCACTGCAACCTTCTCCTGAGTGCCTACTTTTATGCACTGCGTCACTATTCCAGAGCACCCAGTCCCCAGATAACACTTTATCTGGTATGTGTCTGAACTACCAGACAGAATGCTGTTTATTGGAAAATTCCTCTCCAGAGATGATGATGAATCCATTTCTAAAGTTAAGTCACAAATTGGCATCAATATAGTAACAATGTTGCTGTCAGTTCAAATGGCGGTCTATCCACTGTACCTCTTCAACTCTCAAGCAGGCCTACTGTTCTTAAGAACCAAAGTCCTTTGATTTTCTAAGAGCTTTGATCTTTCAACATCAAAGGACAACTGCAAGATTAAAGAAAAAAACAAACAAACAGCAACTTCAAGTGACATCAATCATGACGTCACATTCAGAACGTTGAGCCTCACTGTTTTGTTTCAAACATAATAGATAAAAGCAAAACGTCAGCCACGTTTGTCATTTTGCCTTGTTTGCACTTTTGCAAAAATTATGAGAGCAAAATTTATTTTAAGAATTTATAAACTGAGTTGTGAGGATTTCACTCAGGCAGAGCGGACATTTCGATCACCGACTGACTCGCTGAGGTGCCACAAAGTCCCACCTCCGCGCTCTGCGTCCAAAGCGCACTGAACACCTGTTGTACAACACCTGTAAGACTGGACTTCGTGCAGAATAAAAGCAAAATGAACAATATTCGAATGAATTTCAGACAACATGCCATTTTTTAAATGTTAAGCGACAGTAATGAGTATCTGCTTATATCGTTCTTTCAGCTTGTATTCTTCGTTTAGAACGTCGTTCAGTTTAAACTTTGTTTTTAAAAGTCGTTGCGCGTCTCCGTGGAGATTTTGTGCACGACAGGCTGCAAAACGAGAAAACGAAGGAAACAAGCTGTTGTCCACAGTGAAATAAACTATCAGCATCCGGAAGATAGTCACCCGTCGGCTCCCGCAGCCTGCAAAAAAAGCTGTTATCAAATCAATCAGTCAACCAAAAATACTTTATTAATCCTCACAGGGAAATCGCAACATCACAACCACTCATTGCAATTTCCCTGTGGGAAATGATAAAGCGAATTTATTATTATTATTATTATTATTATTATTACATTGGGATTACAGTTTGCATAACAAGGCCCTGATTGAAATTCACTAGCACAGCTCAGCTGGAACAAAAACCCAGAGGAAGAGAGGACCATCCAAGACGGGAAATTTTTTTTTTTTTTTGAAGGAAAAAGAAAAATAAAGAAAACAGTAGACATACTGTGCAGCTATATGTCACCTGTGTCTTGGTGTTAAACTCAAAAGAGGAAAATAAATCACCACTAGATGGCACCCACAGCTAACTCTGCCTGTAAGCCTGTGACGAGTCACTGCTCACTGGCTCCAGTCCAGTTAGTTCTCCCTGTTTCTCAGAGGGTCTCTCTCTCTCTCTCTCTCTCTCTCTTTCCTCGGATAAGCTCCAGGTGTTGTGAACGTGCTTTTTGTTCCCTTGGTCCTGTTTCCTGGAACAAACTGTGTGCTGGCTTGAGACCTGTCACTGTGTCTCACCTATGACGCAAACTGAGAACATCTGTTATCTGCCGACTAAATTTAAGATTTATTTCTATCTTCTGGTATTTGTCTCTCTCTTATTTTTGCTATTGCTTTTTCTTTGTTTTTTTTAAACAATTATTCTATTTAGAATATGTCACTCCTTCTATATCTTTAAATGTAAAGCACCTCAAGTTTACTTGTAGTCAAAGAGATCCCAGTGAGCATTGTGCAAAATCTCCCTTTAACAAGCGCTCCGGTGATATGCTGAGTCTTAGGAACAGCAGACTTGTCAGACGACAGACGAGCATGAACACCTACATTTTTGTTGTCCCCGTTAAGCCTTTTAGAAGTAAACCCAAAGTTGGTTAGTAAGGAGCTTTGTTTTCTCTGTGCCATGTTTAGTCCATGGGTGAGCTGATACTGAAGCAGAAAAAAATCCAACGCTTTGCAGACAGGTGCAAGGTGGAGAGTGCAAACTTTTGCAACAGCGCCACCCAGTGGAAGGCAGCCTTACAAGAATCAACTTGGTAACCAAAGAAACACCACAACTATGTGTTCATATTTCTGAAGAAAAGTTTTGCTATTTAAATTAAATGATGAATTTTGGACAACATGTGCCTTGAAAGACATTTTATTGACAATTGCAAATGAAATTCTTTTTTTTTTTTCTTTCCTTGAGACCTCCCAGAATTTTGCAGTTGAAGCTTCTACGAGGTCTGACCTGCCAGTCAGGGGGACTCATACCCCCTGAGACCCCCTGTATTCCCCACCTTGCCTATGTTTAACTGGTTATGCATCAGTATAAATTAAATCTGATGCCTCACATCTTACCTATGACAGCACGAGACCCTCAGCGATGAGACTTGAGATGACCATCCTGTCTTTTACGATGAATTTGTTTGGTCTGCTTAGTCAGCACTACAAAACACTTTACAGCTCACAGATCGGAAGATGATTTGTTGTTTATGAGCATGATCGATCCACTGTTCTCTTTTTTACCATCTGTGGTCGGAAGCAGGAGAAGATCCTCACATTAGACCAGATTTTTGTGACAGTAAGCAGTACCGCTGTTGTCCACACGCAGCACTGCAAGCAACACAAAATGAGAGTTCCTTGGTGGGACTTTAAGTCTACATAATTAAGTGATAAACATTATAAAATGAACCATGTTTTAGGGTTAGGGAAAGGCATCCAGTCCTTATGAACCACTTTCTACGGGTTTTGACTTCAATAAGTTCTGCTTTGCTGTCATCACCGCTGCTGCTGACTCTGTCTGACGTATTACGTTCTCTGTTTCTTTCATCACTGCTGCTGCTGACTCTGTCCGGAGTACCAGATTCAAGCTGACTATTGCTGTGTCTAGCATTCCCATATTATATGATCCCAACCTCGAGTGTTATAAAAACGCTGAACAAAAAAACAATGCATGGAGGAGAGTGGCCGAGATTGTTGGAGTGGATGGTGGGTATAAATAAGGTGTTCAAGTGTTTTATATTGTACAGTTGACTGGGCAACAATAAGCTATGCTATGCGAGCTGCAGATAACCTTGTAGGGGGAGAGTGGGGTAAGATGAGCCACTTTTCATATTCAGGATCACTCACTACATCAAGACAATTATAGTTCTGTTGTTAACTAACACATCTGCATATATTTCAGGATGTTTTGCATCCCTTCAAATGAACAGAATGGGTATAAATATAACTGTTTTGAAAATATAGCATGTTCATAGCATGTCTTATGACTCAACTTACCCCACCCCACACCCCTGTCCAGGTTGCAGGGGAACGCAAACAGCTGGGACTTCACTACAAAAATAGCCATGCGTTCAGAAATAATGAGCATAAGGTGGTAATAATAATACGATAAAATAATAACAATTGAGTATTCTCACCTGCAGTTGCAAAACACAAAGTATTGCTATGTTATTAATGTATTATTCTTTATATTTTCAGTTTAAAACATAAACACATGTTGTCCACTCAAGTGGACATCTGTAAATCTCTTTAAAAAATTTAGATTTTAAAAAATTAAAGTTCAAAATACTGTTTTCTCATGCCACAAGAGCAACAATAACACATAGGGAAGGAATCCTGACTGGGGTTTTTTATAATTCACGCATGAAAAGGTTTTACTTACCATATGGACTGCTTTATTATTAATACTAATGTTGTTATTTACTTTATTCATCAGAGCAAGTCTGTCGGGACCGGTGGAAGAGCCTCAGAGATGTGTACATCAAATTATGGAAGAAGGAGAAGGATGAGCAGAGGAGTGGGGCTGAGGCCTCTGCCAAAAGGCCATGGCGATACATGGGGGTGATGGGCTTTCTTGCCCCATTTGTAGAGGCCCGGGCAACCACCTCCAATTTGCCCCGCCGGCCTCCCAAGCCAAGAAACCTACCCACCCCACCCAACCCACCTCAAGTCCCCAGTCCACCACCTCCTCCCTGCCCATGTCCTCCACTCAGCTCACCCTCTCTACCCATCCCATACTCTGCACCTGCATCACCTCAACGAGGCTCACCTGCTGCAGAGGCCCAGTTCCCAACTCTTGACTTGCAAGAGATTGGGATTCTGTCACCACCCACACCACCATCTTCTGCTGTGTCTGAGCCCTCGAGGGAAGTTCTTCCAGGCCCATCCAGCAGTCCAGAATTCAGGCCTCCAGCGAGGAAGAGGAGGGCCAAAGCCCTGACCTGTTTTCAGCGGGAGCTTATTGAAGTGCTCCAGGAGAGCAGCATCCCCTCGACTCCGCCCATCCACCCACCCCAAGCAGCTCTGTCATCGGTGGATGAAGATGAGCCTGTACTGAAACGCCTGCCCTGAAACGCCTGCCCAACTCCCTCAAGGAGGATGTCAAATTTAATATGTATAAAATGCTGCATGAGGCTGGGCAGGCAGTCCAGAGCAATCACGCTTGAAATTATCCATAGTGCAAAAAAACATAAAGAAACATATATTTTTTGTTATATAACTTTGTTTTGGCTTGTTCTGTGTCTTGGTTATGTTATGAAAGAAAAACTTGAAATTGAAAAATAAAACTGATTACTGATTAAATGGTTTGATTGATATAATTAATTCCTGTCAGTGTGGTTCCTATACTGTGAATCTGGCAGGTGGATAAAAAGATTGTTTGATTTATGCAGTGACTGATATGTAAGAAATATAAATGCACATCTCTGGGGCACTGGCGCTGACTTTCCCACGTGTTTCTGTGCGTTTGCCATAAAGTCTGTAATAAGGGCACACTTAAAATGTTGGCGCGGCTGGCTTGACCACGCGAAAACGAGAGACGGCTGATAACTAAGGTTTATAAAGCAGTATCGCAGCCTGCTTGCGGTAAAATAACAGTAATCTTAATGTTTTCGCAATTGTAATCCCTAACTTTATTCGTTTCTTAAAAAAGTAATTTGACCATCACTGCCGACAGGTAACATTAGCTAA
>JAQFJB010328569.1:0-10078 GCA_029874875.1 Naso minor
AGAGACAGAACTGACATAAAATCTAAGCTATTAAATCAAGAGGTAAAATGTCATTTCCTGTTTTCTGTTTCTGAAGATGTTGGTATTTTGCTGAAACCAGTTGGTGGTGAGTGAAAAACGTTCCTGTTTGTGTCATTTATGGTCAACACACAGCGTCGCTGAAAGCTGGTAATGTCTTTCACATCATTAAAGAAATAATGCAGCCGAAGAGTTCAGACCAACAGCAACCAGTACTGCATTTATCCAACCAACCCACGAGCAGAAACCAGCGTCTTTTTCTTGAGCTGGCACAGGAAGACCTCAGCATTCTTAATCAGGCCAAAAAACATCATTATTATACATCAACAAAAACATGATTATCCGTCAATGACCATGAACATACTTTACATGTATTCTCATTTGAGCATACTGAATAGTTTTATGCTCTTGTGCTTCTGATCCACTTTTTTTCTATGTGATGAGGCTACTTAGAAAATGCAGCACTACAGTAAATGAAATGGATATAATTCTACAGGTGCACTGCATTTCTTTTCACTCTGTAGGTCCACAGAAGTCAGAAAGAAGCATTGCTGGTACAAGATGAACTGGCCCATCAGAGCAGCGTGACACACACAGAAAGAGAAGCTTGGTTTGGTTGAGACTGTGGAGGCTGCAGCCTCACTGTCCATCATGTTCCTGGAACCATGGTGAGACAGTGAGTGCTCTGCTGCATGACACATTCATGTTGGTTTAGTGTGCATAAAGGGATGCACCTGTTCAGAAACAATGCCAAGGTACACTGTGGCCATTTCACTCATGCTCCGTTAAAGTGGTGAGTCTGTGCCAAGAAGCTACTCTCCTCACTGTTAGGGAGTGCAGCCTGCTGCTCTGACACTTAATTGAATCCCTGGATTCAGACTGCACACGTCTGACCCCATGATCAACTTGTTTGAGTATGTCAAACTGGATTTCCCTTCTACAGTCATCTTGTTGTGGTGGGGATGTGTCCACTAATGCCTCACTGCTGCCATGGAACCTGAGCAGGTAAAAAAGTCAAAAACATTTTGATCAAATAAAATTTATGGCAACATTATGTAACTATTTTACCTTAAAATAACAGCCACAAAAGTAAATCACAGAAGTGAGCACTTTTGCACACGGGGGTGCACGAGGTGAAAGCACACAAGCAGATCATCTACGGGAGCATCGGTCAGTTAACGAAGCTCCCTGAGGTGAGGCGGGCGCGGGAGGAGAGGATCTTCATCTCCAGGCGTCAGCACGACAGCAACACGAAGCTGAAAGACTTATAATGATGTCAGGAGACGAGGAAAGCAAACGTGTCACTGCACACAGCGACTAACTGAACTGATTGTGAGGAGTCTTGCTGTGCGTTCACACGTGTCACAAGCAGAATGTACGCACCTGTGTACACGCATCCAAATACTGCGTTCTGTAAATTACAGGACAACACCGTGCCAGAATTCAGACGTGGTTTCTGATGGTCAACTGCACAAACGTTCTCTGGTGCTCCAGATAGCAATGCCCCAACAACAACTTTTTTTAAGACCAACACTCCCATTGGCGCATAGACGAGCACTAGCACACTTGCTATGTAGATGACGTGGGCTCTGAGCATGAAAATGACATCTGCGCCGTCATGTGGGACATAGCAAAGACACTTGTGCTGCGCTGTGCGCCACCTCTGCCCCAGGCGGAGGATAGGGCCCACAGTTGGGCTCAAGTGTAATCACTGTTTGAAGTTCATTCGCTACCCAACTCTTACTAAAACAACGTGAAAGAGTTCAGTTGTCAAAGCTTACTCGTTGGCAACTTCTCACTTTCAACTGTCACCATCTTGTCTACATAGTGGATAGGGCCGAACAAGCCAGAAGCTGTTAGTAAGTGTTGCTATGGGACTGCAAATATCACTTCAGTAATTTTTTTCTTTTTTTAAATTTAAGTGAGAATGTAACTACACGAACTCCCAAAACCTGGTCTGTTTATCCAAACAACGTCTGTATGTAAACCTGTTGGGAAGTTTTTGGGCTTTGGATCTGAAAACTGCATTTAGATATCTGTTCATACCAAAGCTGACAAATATACCTCTGGAAACAACATTACCACCATGCAGGCAGGCAACGATGCAAATTAACAAAATGCTATGACTCCAAGTTATTGACATCGTGCAAGTGCCATTTTTGTTTTCATTGTCTTGATTGGAAGAATCTCAAGCGGGAGAAATTACATGTCTGTGCATCCAGACACAACTACTAGAAATGACATATGTATAAATCAGTTCCAAATTAATAAGAGAAATTCAAAGATTACAATGAGACACTGACCACTCCTGCATAAGGCTTTTCAAGGAGATATTTGAAAAAAGTGACAGAACTGTGCAGAGGAAAAAAATCTACAATGTCAAAATCTAACAAATATGTTAACTATGAGTAGACTCCAGAACACGGTCAACTTTGAGTTGTCTATGAAGTATGGATCCAAACAGGGGTCAGTGATTATCAATAGCATATCTGATTGGTGAATTTCATCAAAATTGGCACCAAAAACCCATATTGCATCAGACTGTCCCAAATCTACCTTCCAGAGCATCAACGCATGACGTGCTCAGCCCAGCGCTGTATACAGGCCTCTCTCACACAGTCCAGAGAAGTCTAACTGTACTGCAGGCCTTCACATGGAGTTTATGAAACTCTACATCACACAGATTAACGTATATTTGACTCACTTCAGACAGCACACGAATATGACAGAAAACTCTTACTGCTTATGTATGGAGTAATTTGGACTTTGTGAAACAAAAATGGGCAGGCTGGCAAGTAAACTGGCTCCCTCAATAGAGAAGACTGCAACTTCAATTTGACTATTAATCAGCCGAATGAAAGTTGGCTTCCGGCGGCGGTAACAGCAGAGCAAATCCTTGTCTATAACAAGCTAATAACGACCTGCAGAGTGGAACCTAATGACTCTACTTACTTCAAACGCCTCGTAAGAGTCCCTTGTTATAAGTTACTTGGTTTGTAACATTATATAAAGAAACATAATGAGACAAAAAGTTTGTAATGTGTTCATAGGTTCCCCTACAGCCAAACACGACCATAACACTGCTAACGATCAAAGCTGGGTCGCGCTACTTTGCGGCAAGGCCCAGAACTTCTCAACGCGGAGAGCTGACTGACCAGCGAACACTGCGCGCTTCTTTAGCGAATATGAACTAAACTGGTTAGTTTAGAGGCTTAACTGACGGATACTGCCGCTTTAGCAATGAATAGACCATGTAACGTCAGCACACTTGCCTATCTTTCAATTAAAATGATGCCTCCCCTGAAGCTAAGCTAAAGGCGCAGCTACACGCAGCTAGCTGCTAACAAACACACAGATTATATCACCTTGCCGACACGAAGCTCTTTAAAGACGACAGTGCTGCGTTAAGAAGTGTCCTCTCCCACTGGTATTGTTTCTTACAGGATACAATAAATATTATTGGACTTAATTTAACCGCTATTGTAGAGAAAATAAAACATCCGACACGACACATCGAGACCGGCCATTACCTTTTACGTCATCAACAGACGACCGCCTGGCCGGATGCTGCCGCTGAGTGAATGTCGATACAACAGAATTTACCCAACTGTGTGAAACATTAACTCAGACACAAGTCAGTTTAAGCTGGTGTTGTTCATGGGACAGGGAATAGCTACACTGATTCATTAGCACTTATTGTTATTTACTGGTTAACATCAGTCACGACAACACGGTCAGTCATGCGGTCTGATGTTAGCTAAGAGACAAGCTAACAAGACAAGCTAACAGTGTAGCTGTTTTTTTTTCCATCGACTGGATGTAATCAAGATTAAACGTTTGGAGACCGATGTTAACACACCTATTCTTGGACAAACGTGTCTTTATGAAGGTAGTTAAGCAGTAGCTTAATCAACTGTCATTTACTGTAAGCAGTATTTCTGTATGCAAAGCACGGGTCGGCCGGGCAAAGCGGGCTCCTACTACCACGAGTGTGGAGGGACACACATAACCAAACTGCATCTGACCTCTAATGGCGAGATAGTTCAAGTGTTCTAAACCCTCAGCGGGGGGTTCGTGATGTCATTTTTTGCTGACATTGTGGGGGAAAATGGTTCGATTACCGTTGGTGTTTCAAATGTTGTGTGCTATAATTTATTGTGATTGCTTGGAAAAATCCACTGGACTGCCATTTCCTGGTCGTTTGTTTTAACTACATTGCCTCTTTTAGGGGTTCAAGCACTTGCCCCCTGCTGTAGTGCACAGCCCTGTTCTGTCTACCAGATTTTTCGTTGAAAGCAGCTTTCTGCTGTTGCTGCTGAAAACAAGCCTGTTGAATGTGTCGAGATTAAATCAGAACAGTAAAGTTTATGCTGTATAATCAAAACTATAATCAAATAGACCCTAAAGGCTCCAATGAGCTGAGGGGAACTGCAGAGTTGGTCATCATTGTGTATTGGTTCAGTTGTATGAGTAATTATTTTAAAATGACACAGAATCATTTGAACTTTTAATATAAACATTTTAGCCTAGTCAAAGCAGCTTCAGACTATTGGTATTAGTCAATTAATTTATATGCAACTCATCTGCTGATCAAGTTCAAAACTAAATGTCATCAACCAACGTTTGGATTGATCAGAGGATTGTGAAAATCTTCAGCACATACTTATTTGAAGCTCTCCCTGAACACAGGAAGCAGAAAGCTTCTTTATTTACTGGCATTGTCAACTTTCTGTTTCTGCAGCTTTGGTTGACTGCACAGTTATTCAGAGTCTTCACATAATCACCGTTTTTCTTCTTTTCTGAGGGACAATATCAAACCCCACTTTGCACTCTGATTAATCACGTTTTTGAAATGTTGCCTCATTAAACATGTACTGTCAGCCAAGCAGATGTCAAGATAAACCTTATTCTAAATAAAATGTCATAGAAATATATAGAAGTTTATTATTTTTAACGTCAGACATGCTTATAAGAAATGTGCTTTTATGGGTAGATTGATTCTATTTTATTCTGTGTCTTAACATGTATATCTTTGCATGTTGTGTTGTTGTTTGTCATACTGTTCTGTAGCTGTCACAGCACTTTGGCCCGAAAAAAATTCCCTGTGGGGACAATAAAGTAGATTTGATTTGATTTAAATAAGGTAAACAAAAAATGATTATGAGCTGAGACAATAGTGGCAAGTTTTAGTCTGAGTAAATCTTTTTTGACAGACAGACAGACGGACAGACTAGGTTCTCATGGTATGTGGTCACATGGGTGGTACAGGCTTGGTGAAAAGAAAGTTGGATATTTGATAAGAATGTAAGGTAAAGGTTGTCTGAGTAGGGAACAAGGTGCTTAAACACACAGAGAGGTGAGCGGCTCACTGCTGCCGTCTTGTTCACTACACACCATGTATGACGCACACTGCACCAGCACTTCCCTTTCACACACATTAAGTGACTGTCACGAGGAGAGAGACGGACAGCTCCTGAGCTTTGACAGTTGATCAGTCATGTCAGAGAAACTGAAAGGCAACATCTTAGTGACTGGGACCAACAGAGGCATTGGTTTGGAGCTGGTTAAACAGCTGGCAGAGAAGACAGAAGAGGACGCTCACGTATATGCCTGCTGCAGAGAGCCGGAGGGAACCAGGGCCGAGGTAAGACGGCCACTGAAGGACATGTGTGCTATTGACGGAGGAGTGTGGGAGCTGATGTGTGGTTTCTCTAGGATGAATGTACCTGTGACCTGCTACACAAGGGAGACCAGTTAATATGCACAAACGTGTAAGGTCCACTCTCTCTCTGTAAGCAGACAGCTGATCAATAAGAGTGACTCAAAAAGAGGGTGTCCTTGTACTGCAAGTTTTTTTTTAATGTGAAGTTATTTGTTAAAATTCAAAAACCTTATAACATACATGTTTCACCTAAATGGTGTATGTAACATATAATTTACCTTTGTTAAAAAAAACACTATAAAGGCTGCATGAAGCTTACTCTGAGTGAAATGCTTTAGTTAGGGTTAGGGTTAGTGTCTGTGGCTGCATCTTCAGTAAAATTTACAATATTTAAGATGTTTTGGGCCTCATTACTGTTTTGCCCAAGAGAAAACGTTATTGCTGTGGTCACTGGTGACGTTTTTGTTCACATAGTGCTGCACTGTTGAACTGCACAGTCACTGAGGGTGGTGGGGAGGGCTAGGTCCAAAAAACACTTTGTTTAAATGTAGTTTGCTTAATAATTTAAGACTCTTGCTTCGTGTCACTCTTTTGACTGTTCTTGTTCAGTTTCTAACCAAATTTGCTACTGCAAATAAGTTGTATATAAACATAATCTTTGGGAGACTGGGATGCTCCTGTACAAACCTCTTTGTAAACATAAATATTTCAACACTATGACGAACTAGAATATTCTCTACATAAAGTGTTTAATTGGTAACAAATCTTAGTCTTCATCTGGCAAACTAAAAGCAGAGTATTTGGGTCAGTGCACCTGTAAGAGCAGACTGATCTGAAGCTAAGGTTTGTCACTAATGAGCAGGTTCAAAGGTTGACTCTGTGGGTGTGACCCCGGACAGTGTCATGGTCCAATCATTCTGAAACAGGAGTAACAACTGGAGAAATCCCTCAGAGTTTGGGTGATTCTTCCAGATTTTATTAGCAATCATATGTCAACATATTGGTGTGCCAAGTGTTGCATGACTCATTTATATATGAACCACAAATAAGTTATGTAACCACTGAAACTTGGACAGGACAGTTATCATGTTATCCAAGTCACTGCAGGTAACAGTTTTATTTGCATGTGCAGTAAAGAGACGGGTCGACGACATGTTTTCAGACTGGAAGCTGGTAAAAAGAACTAAAAATAAATTATATGTAGTTGTTGATTATCACAGGAACCATGTGGTGTTTATTGTACACTAACATAATTCTGTTAACATTAGGGTTTTCTTACTGAACAAATTATGTTTGGGTAGCAGTTTCTTTCTTTCTTATGTTGCATGTCTTTGTGTCCTGAAGTATAAATACAAACTACCATGAAATGAGTGAATAATCAGTGTATTTCTTAACTCTCTCTTCTGTCCATTCTTTCCTTTTCATTCTTCTTCTCCATATCTCCCTCCTTCCCTTTGCTCCCATTAGGACCTGAGAAACCTCACCTTCCAATATCCTGGAAAGATCAGGATAATCAAACTAGGTAAACTTAACACACCCTCATGGCTGTGTAGGTACTTCACTAAGTAATTTAGAATTCAGTCTGGTGTTGTCAAGCTCTAGTAATTCATGCTCTTGTTTCAATAATTTGTGCACATGGATTAAATAATTTATGCTCTCAACTTATTATTGTTTTTGGCAGTTGGTGCACAATTTCAAGTTCTGAGTGTTAAAGCCACAATTTATTTGGGTGCCTTTAGTTGGTGAAGGTGCACACACACAGACAACCACACCCACCCACCCACACACACACACACACACAGACCATTTTTTCAGTCAAATGGTGTGTGTGTGTACCTCTTGTGGGTACCTCTATAGTCTTGTTGTAGTTCGCTTGCTATGACAAGGTATGCTGTCATTGCTCTAACTTGGTATGTCGGATGTGATGCTGCTGTTACTTTAGTGTGAGCTGCTATGTTTGTTAGCCCATGCATTCAGCATTCCCACCAGCCAACACTGCTCCAAACATTCACACAAAAAGAAAGAAAGAAAATGGCAGACATAAGGAACATATGTGTGAATGCTATGCTTTCAACATTCATATAATAAAGAAGAGTAAGTATGCAAGATAGTAAAAGGGTGCACTCTGCAATGCAAAGGGCACTCAGTGTAACGAGTTAACTGCTTTTCACACAGTTGTGCTGGAGCGTTAGTGCCGTCATGACACTGGGAGAATCTCAATGGTGATTGGCTGTAGAGTGATCACGTACATACACACACACATACATACACATACATTTTTTAATTTCATCTTTATTTAACCAGGAGAGTCCCGTTGAGATTACAGATCTCTTTTACATGGGAGACCTGGCCAAGACAGGCAGCGGCATACAAACATATTACAGATTACACACATAAAACGTGTTAAAATAAAAATAAAGGGGAAAGCCCCTTTAAAGAGAGAGATTTATAGACCAGTGTGCAACAAGATAACCCAGAAATACTAAAACCATGAGCAAACATTAACCAAATATTCCTTAACTCTGGATTTAAAATCATTTAAACTGATACATCTCTCCAGCTTAAGGTGACTCTGTAGGTTAAACCAACATGTTGGGGCAAAAACATTAAAAGCTCTTTTGCCAAAGACAGAGCGAGTTCGAGGGATTTCATACATGATGTGTCCATGAGACCAAAGATTATGGCTAGTAGCAGCCTTTGGAGTCAGTAGGGAGCATAAGTAAGAAGGCATTTCATGTAGCATAGCTTTATAGAGAAAGGTGCATCAGTGTTCCATTCCTCTGTTGTATTGGGAGGACACATACACGCATACATACACATACATGCATACATACATACAAATATACATAGAGAGATTCTTTTTATAACGATTGAGCCTACAGGCCAGTATTGTAATTGTCATAATGTGATATTTGAAATTTGTAACTGAAAATTATTGGTTAGAAATGAATATTGGCTTTTATTTGTTCTTTTATAGGCATTTATTTTTGTTTTGTCTTTGTTTGGACATCATTTTAATTTCTTTTATTGTAGCAGTGCAATAACTTTGATTGGTGTAAGTCGTGGTTATCTGACTGATCAAATCTACAAAAGTGTTTCTTTAAGTAAACCCATAACATTTTTGTTTTAATTTTACTGACAAACACATATAACCAAGTGAACAGTCCTTGCATGATATCTCCCTTGAATTTGGTACAATTAATACACAGAGCTGTCTGACAATAAAATGCCTCTGCATGTGTGTGCATCATGTGTTTCCACAGACATGTCGGACGAAGACAGTATCTCTGCTGCTGTCCAAGCTGTGAGCAGGCAGATTGGCACTGATGGGCTGAACCTCCTCATCAACAACGCTGCTATCAACAGACCGGCCTCGCCGGCATCTTTGTCTGCCACTGGAAAAACGGATATGATGGAGGTATACGAAACCAATGTGGTTGGACCGTTTCTCCTTGCAAAGGTTGGTTAGTCTTTGTTGTAAGTGTGTGTACACACTCAGACTCACACAGATGCTCCTGTGGACAGGATCATGTCAGCATGTTGTGATGATGATGAAAAGCTGCAGTCCTTACAACACCTGACCGCAAGACTGAAAGTTCAGTATACTGATCCAACAGTCATGAAATACACACTCACACACACAAGTACAAAGATCAACATAAAACACTAAAAAATCATATTAAAAACGGGACAGGAACAGATGATGGCCAGCTGAGCACATTCATTGGGTTACACCAGAATGACAACTTTTTTTCAAGGCGAACCAGAAATCAAAATGTCAAAACAAACAAAAATCAAAACAAACAAACAAAAAAAACACCACAAAAGAAGTATTATGTATCATTGTCCAGTAAACAGTCTGATTCTTCCTGTAGATGCTTCTTCCACTCTTACAGAGAGCAGCAGAGAGGGGCACACCTGGAACAGACAAGGGTAAAGATATTTTCTTTCATGCTGTATACCACTTCATATCTTAATGAAGGCGTGAGGAAATTGAAAATGGTTTCATGCCCCATCTTGAAGAATTACTTTGCTTGATTTTCTTTCTTTTTTTTATTAAGTACAAGGAGCAGGCTTGATAAGTTGAACTAACAACACAACAGAACAACAGAAAGAAAATAGTTCTCGGCTAGAACAGGAAAGCAATGCTGCGGCAACTTCTTTCTTTCAGAACAACAAAGTGCCCTACATAAACATGTTTTTATTATTATTATTATTATTATTATTATTATTATTATTATTATGCTTGTCTCTCTTAGACAGTGAAATGTCCTGTAGGAGGTCTGCCATCATCAACATTTCCACACTCATCTCATCCATCAAGAAATGTCCAGAAACCTTCTCTGTTGCACAGATGTACCCGTACAGAACCAGCAAGGTACTGTTGACCCACAGGTT
>JAQFJB010328573.1:0-10078 GCA_029874875.1 Naso minor
TGAAATAAGAACAACATACAAAATAAATTGAGAGACTCTGACAGACACTCTTGCAGCTTAAAAGTCTGAGACCACTTTAATTGATGGACTCTTCGTGTGTGTTCACCACACCTTCAGCACAGCCACAATCATTCGTATCTCAGCCGCTTAAACCTGACAGACCATCAGTGTTGTGAGGTTTGATGCATGGATATGAGCCAATGATGTAATAGTCCAGCGGATGAAGGTTAGATCTGAACCCTCATTGACAGAGACAGATAGTGTCTAACTATTATTATGTCTGAAATACGGCCACTAACTCTGATTCTTGAGGCAAAATGATTGTTTCACCTAAGTCTTTTTTGCAAGGAGGTCGGGGTCAGCCACCACTGGAGCTAAAATTAATTCAGGATGTCTTAACATGGGTGGTCTTTGAATGCTTAGGTGAAATGCAAGTCTGCACTCTGCCTCTCAAACATCAATGCTGTGTGGAGGACAGTGGAACTGAAGACCTTCAAATGCTGCTTTGGTGATATTTTGCACACAATGAAAAGAGGCATTTCTATTTTTCTGCTGTTCATCTCATGAAGTGAATATACTTTCATTTAACAATTGCAGCTGTGTAGAGATGAAAATCCCAGTTTATTTATGTGGCCAAAAATGACAAGTTTGTGAGGAGGGCTGTACAATCTGTACAGCATACGGCACTCTTCATATCTTTACAGCCTTAATTAAAATAATTTGTGTGTAAAAATGGAACTCGTACTAAGGCTGAGACTATGTGTAAATTCAAGAGAAACAGCATGTTCAAATTAATTTGACTGCAACCCACACAGCCTGAACTACATTGTAGAATCAATATTCTGTTAATTAGCAATGCCTCCTTTGCCTCGGTGAGTGATTAGCTTTACCATACTGTAAGGCAGTAAGTTAGATAAAATCCTGAGTACAAAGCATGGCTTGCTGCACTTTTTAAACAATCATTTTTCAAGTCAAATTGAATTTCTCACATTAAAATAGTAGTAGAGTAAATATGATACTATTAGCATGTAAAGTAAACATAAATAGTAGGAGTGGAATTACAATGTAAAGAAACTGAATACCATTATACAAACTGATACACATCTTATGCACTCAGGTGTTTTTTCTGTGTTTTTCTTTTTGCTTTTTCCACCTTGATGTTCAACTCACAGCTAAGTTCAGCAACTTCACATTCACTCACTGAAGGCTAAAGGAGTAGAAAGAACCAATGTGGGGCATGTGTAGGCGTCTCTGGATACGGGAAAATGGATACACGAAAGGCAAAATAATCAGTATGAAAAAAGAGTGAGACTCAGAGCTGCTGTGACATCAGCTAAAGAGAAACATCTCACTCTTCTAGAGCTGAGCGAACTACAGGAACACTCAGTTAAAACAGGAGAGAAGGGAATGTGAGAGCCACGGCAGCTGTAAGTCATGGAATTCTTGAAAAGAGTGAGTGATAGTTGTAAGACACAAAAAAGAAAAAAATTGAAAAAGCTGATTATCTAAATTCTAAATGCAAAATAATTACATTTCTTACATTAATCTGAAAACAGTCAAGAAGAGCTGTGATAAAGTCACACACAATGCATAGAGTATCTACATGAGAACAGGCAGTTTTGGTGATTTGGTAGCGTGTGAGTACAGCTCCTAAACTTGATGATGCCCCACATGGATTGTGATCAGTTAGAGATTCCTAGCCAATAGCATGTAAGGAGATATTAGAGTAGAGATCCACAGAGCCTGACAGGCAGTGTCAGTACACGAGGTGAGTCTTGCATCAATGTGAGTCACACATGCGTGAAAAGGTCTGCCATCTTGGACAGCTAGCTAAGGCTACACCACTGGGACAAATCACATGGTTATTGATGCTACTGTTAAATGTTACTGATTAATTTTCTACTATGCCCAACTGTATATTTATGTTAGATATGTTAGAATTACATGTTGAATAAAGGAGGGTACACACTACAGGTTAATCGGGCCGATTTTTGTCCCGATCGCCCCCTTCCGATCAAAGCCAGCAAAGGCCCGATCATCTGATGTTTGCAAATGACATCGTGTCTGATTCTCCTGTGGTGTGCGTTAAGAGTGATTTTGTCCGGTCCGATCCGCTCGGAAGGAGAGCATGCCGGAGAGAGATTGTAGATAATGAAAATGTTTAATATTTGCGACTAGAAATCATGTAGTGTGTGCCAGCCTTAAGAAGATTTCTTATGATGGCAGGTGAAATGTGAGTACTGCATACATGTGTTACAAAGTCAATTCACCCGATTTTGCCCTTACAGTTCTGCAGGAGTGTACCATATTATGACAATAAATTTGTCTGTAAATATTTAGGCCTACATATATTCTGATTCATTCTAAATAAGAGTCCACAAAAAATTAATATCTCCTAATTTATCAATTCCAAAATAAAATAAAACTGGATTAAACCAAACAGGTGGGACATGTTTGCGTCTTAATGTCAAACAAATGTTGCCTAAATAAGAGCGTCTCTTGTTATTTCAGGAAAACAAGAGAAGAATTTTTTTCTGTGAAAACTCTTCTCATAATTGTACGAAAATGATCTTTTTAATTCAGAAACATGGTGATTTTTCATTTCTCAAGTAAATGCAACACGCATCCAACTGGCCACATAATGAGTGAACTTAAGGGTCGTTGGTTGCTGTTTGTTTTTGACTTCGGACAAAACCAGCTTTCAGTCTCCACACTAACCGTATCCTGACTCCATACTTGAGCAATATTTCAATCCAAAACTTCTTTTTGCGTATCAATTACTCACCCTTAGGTGTCTTGAATTGAAGAATATATTTTTTACTTTCAGTGTTCTTCCATGGTAAATTGATTTTTTCCAAAAATGTAAGCCACTCCAGCAAAAGCAGCTAAAGTGAGTGGCTCACATTTTTGAAAAATAGTTTACTGTGGAGGAATGCAGGAAGGTAAAATAAACTTCAATTCAAGACATCTAAAGGTAAGTAACTGATACACCAAAAACAGTTTTGTGACAAAACATCATTTAACAGGCACAAGATTCATATCTACTTGTTTAAGTTGTTCCTTTAAAAACTCTTTTTCCAGGATCCTGTACTATAAAACACATTAACTGGAGCACTGGCAAATCAAACAAGACAAGACTTTGCCATCCTGACAGACTGCCCAATCAAAAGTAACTCTCAACCCAATCCAAGACTACAGGTTTGCGTCCTCAGTATTCTTCCATCAGACATACACACCCCTCTCTTTCTCCTGCTGCATTTCCCCCTCTGCCTGCCAGTTCCATGTTTTCAGGGGAAATCACCTAGAACATGTGTCGTGTTATGGTATGGTGTAAACATCCAAAGTGGACTATAAATTTAGTTTTGTTGCTGGTTTAGTTTGAATGAGAAAACATAGATGGTCACTGAATACTTTTGTCTGCAGGCAATGCAAAGTGTGTTGCAGGTTTTGCAGCATACAAAAATGCATAATACAGACACAAATGTATGGTAAAGTGATGATATTTAAAGTAATATGAAATACTGGAGAATAAGGGTGAAGTGGAGCATGGCAGGCTTGAGAGGTGAAGAGATTACAGACCAGCAGGTGAGTAGGTAGGCCAACAGGCTGGCAGATGTGAGGCGTCCTGAGGCACATTGAGAAAAACAGGTTAGAAAACACAGAACACAAAAACACAAAAGCACTAAGAGCAACAAACTGCATTTGGCCTTAAGCAACAGCAAGCACAGGTGTTGTTGTAACAATAATGTAGCAACAAGTGGGACGAGCTGACTGACAGAAGCCAGATGAGAGACAGACAGGGCAAGAAGATATGCCTCACAGAGACCAACAGGGACACAAAAGACACGAGAAGAGGGGGAAACAAAAGGGAGCTACAACTACTGCCCGGCGGTTATACCTCCACCAGACATACAATTATCAGACAGTGAAAGTACAGTGGTGGGTCAAGAAGAAGGCCTGGGGTGGTTTCTGTGTTAATGTCAGTTGTATAAATCTTATTTTTTAATGGTTTAGGTGCATGTCATGTTTTGGAATAAACTTTGGATTACAGAGCTAGTTATGTGTATTTGGGTCATCGTTGTCAAGACCTTTGACCTCCAAACTTTAATCAGTTCATTCTTAAATCCAAGCTGATGTTTGTACCAAATGTGAAAAACAGCATTGCTGATATACAGAGTTCACAAACACGTGATGAACATGAGGCCGCAGTGACCTTGACCTTTGACCCATGACCTCCAAACCCTAATCACTTCATCCTGGAGTCAGAGTGGACATTGGTGCAAATTCTGAGGAAAATCCCTCAAAATGTTCTTGACATATCAGGTACACAAGAATGGCCCCGACTTACATATATATGTACGTACACACGTACGTCCGCACAGCCTGAAAACGTAACGCCTATGGCCATGACTATTGCACGTGTGGAGGCATGAAAATGGCGGTATGGTTATAGAACTCATCACTGTTTTGTCCACAGTAACCTCTGTTGTACAGGCTGTGTAAGAAGAGTTTTTAAAGAGTGAGCTAGAGAAATGTGAGTTTTCATTGTAAACAGGATCCTCCAACAGTTTTTAGAATGTGTGCAGCAGCAAGTTAACTCTTCATTTTCAGTGATTATTTACTTCTGCAGTGCTTGTGTTTTTTGTTTTCTTTCTCAAAATACCAAAGCAAATTCCTTAAAGATGAAAACTTTCTTGGTTCTGATCAAACTTGTTGTTGCCATTTGTACACATGAACACAACGTCAGAAAAAGTTTCAAAAATCGAATGACGCTCTTCAGACCATGGTCTTACCTGGAGAAGTTTTAGTTGTTTTAAAATCATACATTCAGTAAAAAGGGGGGGTAGCAGCTTTGATTTGAGCCTTGTTTCTGTTAGCGAGCCTAAGGCATGTGGTAGCTGGCATAAATCCTTTGTGAAGAGTTCGGGTGGCAATGGTTGTCACATTTGACTAATGTTGGACATACTATAGACAAATAAGGGTGTCTGAGAGTATGATGGGGATGGTATCCATTTTAAAATTTATGTGGTGTCTCCAGCTTAAAAAACTAAAATGTTTTTATACTTAAATGGCTTTTTCCCGTCTTTTTGTCTCTCTTTAAAAAACAAACAAACAAACAAAATAAATAAAATAAAACTCCATAACGGAAAAGGGACATCCATCCCCGTGTCAATGAGTCTTTGATGCTTAATAACTTGCTGTTAAAATAATTTTCAAAATGAATGAGATATCTGTTTCAGCACAAGACATTAAAGAAGCACTTTGCAAATCTGATTATGCTGCATTCACATGGAATCAGGCAGATTGTAGACAGCAAACAAGTTTTCATTTAAGTGGATGAGAGCAGGACAGTACAATTTGTTGAGGCCTGCAGAGAGTGACGGCAACGACAACAGCAGATGCCGTCAAAAGTTCAAATAGTTTAACTATTTTAACTAACTTTTTAACTCTTTAACTCATGTCTGATCTTGACAACAAGAAGCTGATTATTTTGGTGCAGTAATACCTGGAGTTGTATTTACTGCAGCCCGAAAACCTACAGAGATGTTACTCAAAAAGCTGATGGAAGGCAATCAGCACAAAGTTGACTGTCCTCCAAAATGAAATGTTTTGGAGGAAAATTTAACTTTTATTTTAAGTTTCCAATAGAAAATTAAGAGAAAGCTGCATTTTACAGCTAAATGCATAACTAGAAAAGTTACATAAAATAGTAGTGACAAAATAATTTCATTAATTGTATTTTATTCCATACTGTAAAGAATACAACATCACCGTAGCAACACATCATCTTGGATGTTTTGTTTTGTCATCCCTCCATTCCCTCGGACTGTTGGTTTTGTACCGTGCCGTTCACAGTGTCGCCCACCGTCTGCCGTCTGCCTGATTACATCTGAATGCAGCATTACGAAATATAATGTGAAACCCAACAATATTTTTCTGATGTTCTCCGTGTCTCTGGGACACGTCAAAATCTCTTGTTCTGCCATAAGCTGTTCACCCCTCCCCGTTCCCCTCGTACTCCAGGCGAGTGAGCGTCCATGTTTGCTTTGGGAAGAATTTCAGGCTCTGGCAGACCAAAAACCCCTCGTTATTGAAAACTACGTAATACCCAGCAAGTGTTTTTTTGTGATTACTGCATATGCGAAATAATAGGAGCCTTTACTAGGAGTCTTTCTGATGATCTGACTCAGCGGCCTCGATGCAACACAACACGTTTAAAAAAAACACTGGACAAAAGCACCAAAACTGACTTAAACAGTCAATATCAAACACAGTATAACGACATCTATGTGATTATTGAGCAGCTTGTGGAAAAGTAACATTAGCGATGTGATAATAAGCGTCTATCCCTGCGCTGTGACAGGCCTCAGCTCTGCTGTTAGCAGTTACCTGCGGCTGTAGCTACTGCATCTAACGTTACTCAAAGCTAACGTGATGGTATTTCAAGCAAAAATCGTATAGCTTTAGCTGCATCACTCTTGCTTGCACTGTTACTGTTTTGGTATACTGAGCTGCGTTTGCAACCTCTGGAGCTCGTGCGCATTGCATCCTGGTACATGTAGGCACTGCAAGAACAGCTGTGTGAGCAGGACCAACTCATAAAACTCACTTTCTCTGTCAGCGTAGCACAAACTGAGGAGTTTATTGCCTCAGTTGACCACAGTTACCATCAACACTGATGAGACATCCACATGAAAAATGGTGGAGCTCTCCTTTAGGCTCTCTTCAAAGTTAGGAGTGACCACTGCAAGATGATGTATTGATGATGAGCAGTTTACACAAGAGAAAGAAGTGTGACAAGCAACCCGCTCTCCCCTACAGATCATTACCACAAAGATGACAGCAGAGACATTACTGAGGTGCCTCTCTTCTCAACAGGTCCTACAGCTGATCGAAGTCATGAAGTCATGTTGTTACCGCTCCACCTTAAAAAAATTCTGCTCTTGACTGCTCTTAATCAGGCTGTTAATCAGCTGCTGCAGTCCCCGTTCAGCCTGCCCGTTAGGCATGCAGATAAGAGGCGTGACGCGGAGCTGTGATGGTTTTTACATTTCAGATCCCGGTGACTGCAGAATGAGAGCAGTCAGGCTGACCGAGGAGCGACAGCACGCAGGTCTGAGCTCAGTGAGGCAGAGATCTGACACCAGTACGTGCTGGAAATTCCCCAGGATGCCTTGTCTCTGTCACAAAGGTGGCCACCTCTGCAACAGCTCGCGCGTCACCCACCGTAATGAACCAATCGGCAGTGATCTTTGCGGCTCCTTGTTCAGGCTGAAGACATCCACCGGAGAAAGGGCAGAAGGCTGATGGAGCGCACAGATCGATACCACAAAAAAAAATCATAGTCTAGTCGTTCAGATCGCTGGTTGATCAATACCTGAAGGTGTTCGGCGGACCCAGGCGGGGGGCACAGAGCAGGGAAGCGATGCTTCAGCACGTCGGTCCGCTCCGGATCCTCAGTCCTGCGGGTTTTCTCTCCATCTGACCGCCTGTGAGCTGATTCCTCTGCAGGTGAGAGTCCGGCCGTCTGGGTGTACGTGGCGCGTTTAATTCAGTGTCAGTGTGTTCAGTGCACTTCATTGTGGAGCTTTGATGATGGAAACTGACAGAAAAAAACAGAACAAGTTCAGAGGTTAACGTGTGGTCGCGCTGAGTGAACAGGACCGTGTTCGTGCAGCTCTTTCGAGGCCCCTCGAACAGCTCTCAGGCACACTGAGTCCGTGCCTGCTGCAGCGCTCAGCCAGCAGAGGGCGCTCCGGCCTGAGGCAAGCTGGGCATCAGACCTGCTACACACACAGTAAATGAGAACATCTCAAGAGTCTTTGTCAGATTGACTTGAATGTAAAAACTCAGAACAAATCCTGTGTGTCGCTTTTACAATGAAGAGAAAATCACGATTTCAAAAATGAAAATGAAGTTAGGAAAAACATTTTGGTGACTCTTTGCATTCTGTGTATTATACAGGCCAAAGTACACAAAACATATATTCTGTACTCAAGCAGAAGTAGACCTACTTTTGTAGAAAAAAAAAAAGCAGTAAAAAGAGCTGGCGATTCAACTTCTTACTGAAAAGTGAAAAAGTTGGCCCCCACTTTCTGAAAGTATAAAAACAAAATGTAACCTTTTTCAAATTGAATTTGAATTTTTTTTAACATATATTTATTTTGAACATGTGAGAGAAAAAAGCAAACATAATAGTTAAACAATTTAACACGTCTGAAAAGGAGTATGAAGACACTTATTTCATCCAACTCCTTCTCCACAACACACACACACACACGTATATTCACATGAATACTACTACATATAAGTAAATGCATACACTTCAATATCCATGAACCTTCATATCTACATATGTACGTGATACAACAAAAGAAAACAGGTAAATAAAATAAATTATAAATAATGTTCTGTGTGAACACGCGGTGCTTATCATGGCCATTCTTCTTCTCTGGGCTTCATTAAAATCATGTCCTTACTCCTCTTTTTAAACTTGGACATTTTTTTAAACTCCACATTCAAACTGCTCCACAGTTTCACTCCACAGGTTGAAACACAAAAACCTTTCATCGTCATATGCACAGTGAATTGTTTTAAATTTAATTACCCCCTCAAATTATAACCCCCTTTTGTACTGAAGAGTATTTTTGAATATTTCCTGGTTGTGAATAATTTTTTTACTGTGTACATTATTCGTGCCGTTTGAAATTCCACTAGATCGATAAATTTTAAAGATTTTGACGTTATGATCTCGTTATCCAGCATTATCTTCGATGCAAAGCTAATTGAACATATTATCATATTATTATAATCCTAGTCTGCCAATTTGAATACTATTGTAGGCTCTTTCTGAATATTTGGTCTGAAACAAACTGCACAATGAATGACAAAAAAAAATCTATCAATTTATATATATATCTATAGATATATATATAAAATATGTGTTAATGTTGGGAAGGTGGCGCACAATCATGCAGATTTAAAAAATGTGAAGAGTAGAAGAAATATTTGTGTTAAAACAGGAAAAAAAAAACATAAAAATACTCAGTCCACATACTTGAAAACTGTACTTAAGTATAGTTACAGAGTATTTATACTTTGGTACTTCCCTTCTGTGATAAACTGTTACTGAGGAACTTTTTATTCCTTTTGTCATTCAGTTACAAAGAGCAACTTTTGCATTGAATCAGTATAGATTGTAAATGTAAATATGCCATTAAAAGCCTTTTTCTACAGTTCTGAAACCAAACATGTATTTTATAAAATATAAAATAACTGGTTTGGTGTGTGTGGTTGGTATAGTGAATATTGTGCCTATGAGTATATGAGTGTGCATATATGCACATCAAATGGCAAAGTAAAAATATTAAACATAAAGCTCATGTCGCTGTATGTTTAACCTCATCAAAAAGATTATAATTGCATTTTTTCTTTCTCTTTATTTTAATCCATTAAATGTAAATTTTAGTATTACTTGTAAGGGATATCATTATTTGAAACTTCCAGTTTTGCTTTTTAAATGAGCAAAAACCTTTCTCCTTTTTGGCCACATGGGGGCAGTAAAAACAAGTAGTTTACACCGGTTAAGGTGGACGTGACTTTTTTTTCCAGTGTCTCACTCGCCTGATGGTCAGCAAGGCCTTTTTAGTTTGCTGTTGCGTACGTTTAGTTCACCATTTACCAAGAACACTGAGACCCACTTCTGACTATAATCCTTGGAAATGGACAAAGTCGTACTCTTGCATCGAAACTTGAAGTTCAACAAACATGTTTTTTTCTGTTGGTTCTTTTAACCTAGGCATGACAAACCACCTGCTCCATGCTCTCTGCTCTTTATGAAGGGCAGTGATGAAGACAAATCACAAACAAGTTGTCTCAAGATACTTTAGTAGGTCCTGACCCCACTCTAAAATTAAATTATATCAAATTCATTGAAACCCAACAGTTGAAAGCAATTCCAACATGAATTATAGCTGCTGCGCAGCGGTGGGTCGGGTCCCGGCATTTTTAGGCAATTCTGAGCAACAAGCAGAAGAATAGTAAGACATCAAGGAAGTTGATATTACAATCTGCATTT
>JAQFJB010328578.1:0-10077 GCA_029874875.1 Naso minor
CACTTCAGCTGCTTTTGCCGGCAGCCTATGGAGATACAGTTTCAAACAGAGCTGTGTATTGTCAAGAATCTGCCCATACAATACATATCGCAATATACTGCAATTCCATGGACAAGGCGATGCACTGAAATTTTTTTTCAATCTTATTTTAGGGAAAACTATCATAGTATAAACACCAGAATATCCTTAAAACCTGACTAAAAAAGTATTTTTTGTACTTGTATCCAAATATCATAGCAATAGTTTTTGTGTAGTAGCTGTTGGGCATTTAAAAAAACATAAAATGAACTACTGCCACAAATCTTTGCATGAAAATTCTAAATTGAAAATCGATAGTGTTTTTGAGAATTGATACAATATTACAAAACGTAATATTGTTATTAAGGTATGTATCGATATTTTCTTACACCCCTAGTTTCAAAACATCAAAACCATCTAAAAACGTCCATTCAAAAATTTTAACAGCTTCATGTGGCATAATCCAAGTCTTCTTTATTGTGTCGTAGGCTCCAAAACACTTTTGTTTTGGCGAAAAACTACTGTAAAAAACTACTAAATACAAGGCTTCCTGTAGCGTGCCCGGCCAAGTGACATTAGATAACAGATGTGTTGAATTTAGCTTTTTGGCCAAAATATTATCATTTTTGAAGTATTAAGTCTATGATATAATAAAGAAGACTGGGATTGTACCACATGAAAATTTCTGAATTTTTGGATGGATGTTTTTAGATGGTTTTGAAGTTTTGAAGCTGTAACTCCATAAACTGTGAGCAAAAGCAGCTAAAGTGAGTGGCTCGCATTTTTTGGACAAAATCTGTTAAATCGTGGAATAACACTGGAAGGAAAAAAATATACTCTTCAATTGAAGACAACTAAGAATGAGTAACTGATTCACAAAAAAATAGTTTTGCAGTAAAATATCGCTTTAACTCCACTAATATCCCATGGAACACATTTTGGCTGAATTCAAATAAAAAATGATCTACAGTTATTTTTTTCTGTTTTGCCAAGGACTTCTTGAACTTGGACGCTACACACACTAACACACAGAACCAGAACTTGAGCACTTTGTATTTTGGTTCGGTTCTTGAAAGCCTGCAGCAGGTTAATGCATCCAGAGTCACTGAACCCTCGTGAACCTTCCCTCTGAGTCTGCGCAGTGCCTCCGCGAGACCACAACAAGGTCAGGAATCCAGCCGTTAATGTCACACCGCCTATTTATAAAACTCTTCTCTGTCACTTGACATATCGAGTCAATATCCAGACAGAGTGTAAAACAGGCACAAAGTTATAGATGCACAATAACAGCGAGATCGGGGGGAACGCTGCTGCAGGATCATGCGAAGCTAACGCTCCGTTTGCGGCAAGACACCAAACTCCATTTAAAAAGAGTGGCATTTTAATGTTGCCTCGCTTTATTGCATTATCTTATTCCCCGTAAAGCATAATGAATGCTCAAATTGATTCACAGTAACCATTTTACAATTCGGCCCACTTATAATTTACAAATAGCACCATACTTCAATAAAGCAACACACTGAATTGTGGTTCATGATGTTCTTCATACAGCCAGTCCTCAACAGAAAGCGCTGCAGTGGGCGGTGCCGTCAATTTACTTTACTGAAGAAAATAATGTACGATACCGTTTGGTCAAACAACCTTCAAACTTGAAAATGTGTTTTGTTTTAACAGCGTTTTGCACGTGGTAATATTATGCACCTTCGTCATTATCCATGATAACTTTTAAAACGTTAATAAGCAACATAAGACAGACTTTTGACCAAAGAACACTAAATAAATAAAATATAATAAAATAAAATAAATCATGTCAAAGCAGCCAAGAATATATTTTCCCTGCCTCTAAAAAGCATCATGTTGAGTTAAGGATGTAACGGTTATTGTAAGCTAGCTAAACTTCTGTCAGCTAACGTTAGCTAAAGCAGCCATCGTTCGTGATTTCCTCCGGCTATTAGCTCTGGTTTAAACCCATTATACCGCACAACACTACGAAAGCAATGCAAAAACCTGCTTAAATGTCGCACTCACCTGTCAATTGTGTCTTGAGTCAGTCACAGCAACAGGAGGACAGCTTGCAGTCAGTGTGACAGACAGCTGTGTGTTTCCTGCATGCACAGTGGCTGAACTGAGGGGGCGTGACCCGACAACTGGAGTCTCTTACCGTAATAACCCGAGTAATACGAAGCAAGACAATGTAAAGCCAGTTTGCTCTTTCAGAACCTGTTTGTTCACGGAACACTTTGTGCTCATTCAGTGTAAATATACATTTCAGCTGCTCAGGAGCTTTAGCCAGTCTGTCATCACATCTGCCTGTTGTCCAATTAAGAGTAATGTGGAATTTAGTGCCTTGCTCAGGAGAACTTCAGTGGGGGTGGCTGAAGTTCTAAACCATGTAATTTACCTAACCTGAAGGAAACTCCATATTTCTGATATGCTTATATTCAGGACAGGTTTAAAATAGACACAGTCATATTATTCTTGCTGTGAATTTCTGTTTGTCAGTCATTTTAATTAAGTCTCACTGAGACAATGTATCCTGATTATAAAAGCAGACATACAAAGCTTGAGAAATAGATGCCATTTTGTACATTTACTACATAGATGACATTTTAATATAGGATAGGTCTAATGCTACCAAAATGCATGCTCACAATTGCATCGTTTCTGTTGCGCAATTTCTAGGCTTGAGCAGACACACAGAGGCCAACATCACGCACACACATAAACACACAGGCCTGTTACATAAGCTGGCACTGCAGTGCAGTTGTTAGACAGAGAGCAGCACACAAAGCTCGTTCTGTCGTTGCACTGGCAAGTACCACATGGCCAGGATTATTTCATTCACTGACATACAAAAGGTAAATTAAGATGGATGAATAATGACTTAAAGTTAAGAGCCTATTACAAAGGTTTAGTATCTAGTCTTTTTTGTTGCATTATCTATTTCTCCTCTCTTAATCATCATATCTTTAAATGCTACATCAAACTCATTCATTAAGATTCAATTAAAGCATTCCAACAAAGACAATGCTAATACTGTCAGATCTGTTTTTTCATTGTTTATATTGAACTGCCTATGGCATGATTTTTCATTTTGGCAAGTAGAAATATTTCACCCACAGCTGAGGGTTCCCTGATAATGTATCCATCAGAAAATGGGACCCCGCTGCCAGTTTGCTGCCGCAGGGCATAACGTGAGAGAGCACAAAACACCGAGATTTTCTATAGTACAGAAGTGTTACAGGGAAAAGAAGCTCTATGTGAGCATTACAAAAACATATTTTGACAAACATCAGTCACCAAGGGTACCAACCAAACACAATTAGATTTTCAAATCAAAAGTTGAAAACTTTGTCACCTTGCATGTATACATATACTGTATGTACTTGTGTATGCAAAACATGTGCAATAGCTTATTGTATACATGGAAACATCTATGTATGCTAACCTAGTGTAGCATTATCTGCACTCACGTCTGTATGAGCAAAACATGTACGATAGGGCATCTTCGCAGTCTACACTAGCACTTTACAAATAGGATGACATGCAGTTTTATGAGCACTTTAAATTTTCAATATGCAACATCATTAGTACCTTAATATCTTAGCACTTCAGCACTGCAGCACTCCAGCACTTTAACATTTAACAACAGGATTTTTGTAGTCCTTCAGTTTCTGGTTTGTCATCAGCAACATTGTTTATTGTACCTCTTTTTTATTTTTGTCTTTTCTGTTCTTTTTGATGATGTGTTTTGTGGGTTGTGTGGCAGGCATTGGCCTGCGGTGGGACTGGGGGTGGAAATTAGCCAGAAGCTATAATATAGCATATTTACATGCAAATGTTCATTGATATGCATCGTCCATTTTTAAAAAATATATATAAATAAATCTACAAATCTACAAAATCTACCAAAAATGTGGCGGGGGTCATAATAGGCCTAACTTAATAAAGAACACTGAGCATGTATGCAATAATAAAAAAATCAACCAGAAATCTAACATGAATAAACTTAGAAACCTTGCAACGGTTTCATAGTGTTTCAACATTGCCAAAAATGGTGTGTTTGTGTGTGTGTGTATATGTTTGTTTTTCTATTCATTAATTATAATGATAAAAGGCTAAGAATCCACATACTGAAAGCCACACTACAACTAATATTGAAAGAACACAGTTGCCAAGAACATGTTGAAAAAAGTAAGGCTTTAATGAAACACTGACAAAAAAACCACTTCCACAATAATAAAAAACACTTCAGTTAACGAGCAACCACCAGCAACCAGTAGTTTCCTGTGACTGGGCCTCACACTCAGCCCTGGTACCTTAAAATAATTAATGAATATCACTTACAACATTATTCCAGTAGGTGGCGACATGAGGGATAGAAATCCTCTTGCTGAAAAAAGGAACCTGGACTATAGCTCTGTGACAGATTTTACCACAAGTTGAGTCAACTGGGTGATGCAATGAGGTATCACTATAAGAAAAACTTTTGAAGAAAGCTACATAAGGTTTTGTTTTTTGGTTGATATTGTAAAATAAACTGGGAGACAAACTGACTGCAAGTCATGCATCATGAGCGGTTGACCCACCAAAACAATGTTGAATCAAGTTATTTTAAAACATACGTGGTTTCTTATAAAATGTCGCCATTGTTCAAAGTGTAACATAAATCTCTCTGGGTGACATCACTTAAAATTCAGCAGTACATTTAAGTTTGAATGTAATCCGTAATAGACTGCAACAGATGGACAGTTTAAAATGGAAACACACCAGACTGATTAACAGAGAAACACTTGAGAAAATACAAGGAAATGTACAAATGCCAATATGTTGTTATGCAGTACTGGAACAGATTAATTTCATCACTTTTACTCAACTCTCAACTATTTCACAGGGCTACTGTGTTAAATGAAGATAGGGAGCAGCGGTGGAAAGCAAGTTAGTTCAACTGGAGGAGACTCCACCACAGAAATGTGAAATGCGATGATTTATTTAATAAAAAGTTATGTTGCAGAGTCAGTCTCCATGACAGGTCGACCAGGGATCGAGCCGATCCAGGCAGTGCACTCAGTACACTTACTTAAGTACTGTATCCTAAAGTCCAGTTCTTAGGTACTTGTACTTTTACTGGCAGTTTTACATTTCATACTTCTTCATATGCCTACTTCACTACAATCCATAGAAACATAACTTTTTAGGCTTCTTAACTATAGTTAGTTCTAGAACATATTGCGAGTTTTAACATTTACATAATGCATATAAATTACAGTATGATGCACTGATATTTTAAATCAAACAGGGCTGGTGGTAACGATTGAATTTAACTGGAATTATGCAATCAGATTTAAAAAATAAAAAATAAATAAAAACTGGCAAACTAAAATCAGCCTAGATTACATTTGAGAAATGTGCAATGAGATTAAAATACAGCTACATTTTCGAAGATTACTCAAATACATTTTGCTCATGTTTTTAAAGTAGCTGGAAGCGATTTACACTTTTAAAAAATAAGCGTTTAATAGCTCTACATCACTGATAAGACTTTGGTGTGTGATGTGGGTCTCCCAGTCTCTCCACTCTGCAGTAAACTGAAAGTGCATTTCTTTCACTCTCTCCTGATTGGACCAGAGTGAGAACAGGTAACCAGAAAATGTCTTTTCTGTAAACTACAGAGTGGAGGAACTGTGTTACTGACAAAAAACTCAATATAAATGGTGTCTAATGTAGAGCTATTTAACACATTTAAAGACGAGCTGAACTCAAAAATGCACTTTCAGATTTTTTGGACCATATCCCTGCTCCTTTTTTTAGTCAAATTTAAAAATGTATGACCAAAAAAAAACAACACCAAAAAAGAATTATTTCATATTTTTAAATTGAAGTCTGCCACCTCCATCTTTCATTTGAAATAAAACTCCTGGGTCCATGATGTCAGCGTTGACTTGGGCCGTTATTTGTTGAATTATTTTTTAATTAAATCAATTATATCACGCCAATCCACCTGTCAATAGAAATGTAACGTTTGAATAAGGTTAGCGCAGTACCCTCCGCCTGGACTGGGACAGGAGCTCTGGAGCTCTGGTAACAGAGGCAGGAATGGATGCCATTCAGCTAAAGGGCCAGGTCTGCTACTGAGTGGACATGCAGCTGTTCTTACCTGTTATATAAACCTGTAAATATTAAATAAACTAAAGTCAGCTTGGTGTTAAAATTTAGCAAAGCCCTAGTAACGGTTGCCAAGGAGTAACAACGTTTGCCAGCAACACTCCAATCAGATTCCTCCAACTTATGTCCCGCCCCTAAAGCCCATTCATTGGTTGTTTAACTGTTTGAATAGCGATTACAACTCAACACGGCAGTTGATGCTCTGGAAACTGGCAGTTCAGCTCGACTTTGAAAAAAATTTTTGGGAAAAAAAAATATAAAAACTATTTACAGCATGTTTAAGTAAAATATGTGCATATTTCCTTTCTTACTGCAGTCAACTACATCAGTTTGTGTTTCATAATTTAGCATTAAATCACAGTACACAGCACACTGTTGCTAGAATCTTCATGTCATCAATACAAATAACATGCTGGTATCATTTGTAACACTCCTAAGCTAATATTTGTGATTACTACATTAATGAATATTTGGCAGCAAATGAGTATTAAAGCAGGTTGAGTGGCCATTTGTCTCTTACCAGCATATTTGATTGGTCATCAGTTCATATCAATATTACCTCAATTTGTCCAGAACCACAGGTTTCCTTGTGTACACAAAGCAGGTGGGTCACAGATTGAGTAAAACTTGTTTCAAATACTCAATCCATCTTCAAACACAAATGAATAATAACATGATTAAATACTGTAATTCATTGTTGTGGTGATGTTATTATTTACACCCGTGTTTTTCCTCCAGTGACATGCCAAACATCTGCTGAGGGAACTGTGAATCTGTTTCACTGGGGGTCACTTTCAAACAAGTCTTGACAGAAAATCTCTTAGGAACCACTTGGAACCATACAGACCCATATCCCCCATTACTCTCTGTTTCATGAACAACCTTTATGGATGAATGGGAGGCCATCTGAGGACATGGTCTCTACTTCTCCAAGAAGGAAAAAACCACGGAAGGATGATGCCTTTGTGCCAAACCCATCCTGAAGGAGTGTTAAAAAGATACACTGACCTTTCTTTTTTTCCCTTTTTGTTATTTGCCTCTCCCCTGAGTTCCAGACAAGAAAATAGATCCCATTCTTTCGACTGTGCGCGCAGTAACAAGGAAGAGACAGGCAGAGCTCCCCCACCGCTAATTAGCTTAGCTCAAACAATGGCGGTCAATGGGAAGTGCTAGCCTGCCTCCACATAAAGTCATCAGATAAACTTTCCAACAACTCTAAACTATCCTGTGTGCTTGTTGTGACTTGTTTATTTACCATGTTATGTTATTTTAGACTCAGATTAGTACTTTCTGCAATTTTTAGAATCAAATACATTTCCTGTTGATATAGAGCAATGATTTTCAAAGTGTGAGGCGGGCCTCTTGGGGGTGGATTTTAAAAGCAAGAAGTTGCCGCTCAGGTTTGTTTCTTGCAGCTGTACATCCCCACAACAGCCGCCTTTGCGCATTAAAGATGCAAACTCATTGTTTTCACTGAAGCAGATGTAAGCAAAAGATTGCCAACAGCATGAAAAGTGGAATTGTGTCCAAAAGTTTTATTGACGACATATTCTCCTGGCCAAGAGCAACAGTCATTGCTAAGTGACTGAAAGAGGAAGCACTTTGATGTATTCAATAGCCATTCCCCTGGGACACCAGTGACTTCCAGGAAAGGTTGGATGACAACCAAGGAAGATTGGTGACGCTGGAAAGACCTCCAGGAAAGACTGGCGTGGGTGAGTGAGGCTGGCATCTTCACTCACAGTGCTTGCAAGAGGGCACTGACCATTGCTACGAAACAAAACAATGAGCAATACCCCCAGAGTCTCCCAAGAGGGGGTTGATGAGGGACTCAATGGGATGGACACAACGGTAATGGCTACAGCAAGCATACAGACAACAAGATGGCTCACCCAAACCACACTAACAGGGGAAGTGTTAGAATTAAAGTGTCATTGCGGAAATGTTTGTAAGAACGCAAGAAAACTCAAGATACGTCAATCCTGGACCACTTGTGGAAGAGGGGAAAAACAGACGCAGCACATAGTGGAAACACTTAGTGAGATGCAGGAGGACTTCAGTCAGGAAGCACCCCACAGTACAGGAGACCTTGCAGCATCTGTTTTACCCCTAAGTCACAGGAAGGACTTTTCTAGCACTACTCAACCTATGAGAGAGAAAGTGAAGTGGCCCCCTGCAAATGACAACATTGCATGGAACCAACTAGACCAGGATCTCAACCGAGTTCTAGAGACCACATTGGCAGGAACAGCTGAAGGAAAACTGACAGCATGACAGCAATTGTCTACATCATGGCCAGAGAATGCTTTGGCATGGAGGAGAGGAAAGGCAGCAGCAGAGCACCTCGAAAACAGCGCAACAGGAATGCGAGAGAGATGGCATGATTGAAAAGGGAATCAAGACTCTCAACAAGCAGTACAAACAAGCAAGTTCTGATGAAAAGGAGGGCATAAAAGATCTGACCCCTGGACTTAGAGGGCAACTGCACAGACTGAGAAGGGCAGAAAGGTCTCTGAGACTGAGGAAGGAGAAGGAGGCCAAGCGAGCTCATTTCATTAAGGACCCATATAGATTTACCAAAACCCTGTTGGGTGAAGCAAGATCTGGGAGACTGACCAGCCCCAAAGAAGCTGTGGAGAAGTTCCTCAAAAAAGGTACAGTGATACTCTCAGGGGCCAAGCCTCGGATGCACACGCAAAGGTTTGGAGAGCTGAAACTCCTGAGGAAGAGCTTGATATCAGCAAGCCAACATGGAGACATTGTACAGAAAGCCTGATCATCATCTGCCCCAGGACCAAGTGCTATACCTTACAAGGTATACAAGAAATGCCCGACGTTTCTCCATAGGTTATGGAAGCTGTTGCGGAGGATATGGACAAGAGGCATCATTGCATCATCCTGGAAAAGAGCAGAAGGATGCTTTGTACCAAAGAAAAAGGACTCCTTTGAAATTGGCTAGTTCCGAGCCATTTCTCTCCTGAGTGTTGAATGTAAGATATTTTTCTCTGTCCTGGCGAAGAGGATGACCACCTACATGGTGAAGAAAAAGTATGTTGATACATCAATCCAGAAGGATGACATCCAAGGCTCCTCTGGGTGTTTGGAGCACACAGGCGTCCTCAATCAGCTGATTCGGGAGGCCAAGGAAACCTAACGGTTGTTTGGCTTGACTTGGCCAATGCATATGGATCAACCCCTCATGACCTCATCAACGCAGCTATGGAACACTACCATATCCCCAGCTACCTTAGAGGATTCAAGATGCGGTTCCAGACCGCCCAATTTCCAACTCAGTGGCAGGACTTGGAGAAGGGAATTGTAACGGGCTGTATTATCTCCCCCATCTTGTTCATAATGGAAATGAACCTGCTCATTACAGCAGCAGGTAAGAAATCCAGAGGGCCAATCATGAAGTCCGGCATCCGTCAACCTTCGATAAGAGACTTTATGGATGACCTCACCATAACAACAACAACCCATGTACAGGTGAGGTGGATCCTGAAGGCACTTGATGACATGGCAACTTGGGCCTGTATGAAGTTCAAGCCAAAGAAATCAAGATGCATGATGATCAGGAATGGCTGAGTGACTAACAAGTTCCAGCTCCATGTACAGGGGAAGGTTATACCATCCACTGTGGAAAACTCAACAAAATGCCTTGGCAAATGATACGATTCATCGCTCAATGACAGAGGTAGCGTTCCCATGACAGAGACACAGACAAGTGAATGGCTGAGAAAGATCAAGGGTTCAGGCCTCCCAGGCAAATTTAAGGCTTGGCTCTACCAGCATGATCTGCTACCAAGACTCTTGTGGCTACTGACGATCTGTGAAGTGCCTATGACAGCAGTGGAAGGAATCGAGAGGCGAGTGAACAAACACCTCCACAGATGT
>JAQFJB010328588.1:0-10075 GCA_029874875.1 Naso minor
AATATAGTAATTTCAAACGACAGTAAATTTTCTTTGTAATTGAGTCAATGTGGGGTTTGAAGGATAACTGAGGGTCAGGCCAGAGGCCCAAGTATTTAAATTCATTCACATTTTCTAATGGTGCTCCATCAAGAAAATTTAAGGACCAATCTTGGGGTACTGAGTCAGATCTACTACTGAAAAACATATTGTGAGATTTTTTCTTATTCAGGAGAAGCTTGTTAGATGAAAACTATTTTTGAACTAAATTAAAATTAGATTGTAGGGAGTGCTGAATTTGTGAAACTTCAGGTTCAGAAGAGTAAATTACAGTATCATCAGCGTAAAGGTGAATTTGACAGTCGGAACAGATTTGTGGAAGATCGTTGACAAAAATAGAAAATAAAAGAGGACCCAAGGATGAGCCTTGAGGCACACCTTTTGTTATTAACTTAAGGTCTGATTGGGTGCTCTGAAAAGAAACGCATTGGCTTCTATTGTGAAGAAAAGAATGAAAAAATAAAACTGATTCGGTTGAGAGACCAATAGCATACAACTTATCTAAGAGGAGATAGTGATCAACCATGTCGAAAGCTTTTGATAAATCAATGAAAATGGCACCAGTAGACATGTTATTGTCAAAGGAGGATAGTATGTCGTTGGTAAATTTAGTGAGAGCAGTGGTTGTCGAGAAGTTGGGTCGAAAGCCAGATTGGTGTGGGGATAGAATGTTGTGGTCATTGAGATAATTGGATAATTGATTAAAATAAGTTTTTCAAATAATTTTGCAATACTATTAATAATTGAAATGGGTCTATAGTTGTTAATATCTTGGGGGTCACCACCTTTGTGTAGAGGGGTTACTCTTGCACATTTCCAAGATGAGGGAGTTTCACAGGTAGTCAGAGAAAGATTAAACAACTCAGACAGAGGGAATGATAAAACTTGAGAGGCCAATTTAAAAAATTTCATCTCCAACCCATCTGGACCACAACTGCTCCCAGAGCTTAAACCATCGATGACCCGTTGAACCTCAGAAGGAGTGATAGTTCTAAAGGAGAAGGAACTTCTGCACCTTTCATTGGTCTGAGTGAAGTCAGAGCAGTAATTACTAGACAAAGAATTGCCAATTAATGAAAAGTGCTGACTAAAGGCTTCAGCAGCTAATAGTGAGTCACTAATAATTTCATTATTCAATTTAATATAAGTAGTGGAGTCTTTCGTAGATTTATTAGTTACACTGTTTATCATCTTCCAAAATTGTTTGGGGTTCTTAAAGTTGGTTGATAGGGCGTCTTTATAGTAATTGGCTTTAGCATTTCTTGTTTTAATTGTGCATTTATTCCTCAAATCTTTATAAGCATTCCAATCATAGACATCCTTAGTTGCTCGATATTTTTTCCAGGCCTTGTCTCTTTGTTTGGATAGATTAATAAATTCTCCTTTAATCCAAGGTAAGTGTCTACCCTTAACTCTTATTGTTGACCAGGGTGCGTGTTTGTTTATAACCTCAAGAAACTCAGTGTAGAAAAAATGCCACGCATCTTCAACATTTGGAATCAGCTGAAACCTCTCCCAGTTTATGTTTAAAATGTCTTGGTTAAATTGATCAGGATTAATATTATTAGCTTTCCGTACTTTAATAAATTTATGAGGAAGATGAGGCAATTTAATCTTCCAAACACAGAAGATAATGGAGTGGTCACTAAAAGAATCCGGTAATACACCAGATTGAGTAATTCTATCAGGATGGGTCACTAGGGTGACTATCAGGTCAAGCAGGGAAGATGAACTAGAGCACACCCTAGTGGGTTCGGTTATAAGTTGTGTGAGATTTATACTGTTGAAGAGATTGCGATCATTGAGAGAGGACCGGTCAAGCCAGTTAGAATTAAAATCTCCTAAAATAATTTTTTCGCTTGAGTGGTCTAAGGAGTTAATGGTAGACACGATACAATTTGTGGATTCTGTGGGAGATTTAGGAGGTCTATATAAATTTCCAATAATTAATCTTTTGTTCTCATGAAAAGTTATCCTGACGAAGAGACATTCAAAGAACGAAGGATTCTCAGTTGGTATAACTAGCTCTGAGGTGAGACTTGAGGAGATATAGGTCAGAAGTCCCCCTCCTCTAGAACCCCTGTCACTTTTGTACAAGACATAATTATCAAGTTTAACATCATTGTCAAGAATACTTCTGTTCAACCAGGTTTCTGAAAGAGTGATTACCTGAGGTTTGTTGTACGTAAGCCAGACTCTTAATAGGTCAATTTTAGGTAACAAACTTCTTATATTCAGGTGAACAACTTGCAGACCTTTAACTGAGTTCATTATTCATATAAGACAGATAAATACCCAACTATTATAACGACAGAGACATAAATACTAGATCTTGAAAGCAACATCAGAGTCTACAGTGTGTGACAAAAGGGACCAGTAGTGGGGGCCAACAGCTGGAGAGTAACACACACACACACAAACACAAACACAGGTCCACACACACTTTCCACACAGGCTTACAATCACACACACACACATCCACACACAAGAACTGAACAAAGTCATAGCAAGAAAAAAAAAAAACAGAGTTCAGTCTGCAGATTTCGTGATGGGACAGACAGTTTTTCAGAGAAGAAAAAAACAAACAAAAATATTTCACATCACGACTACTTATTGTGCAAAGTCACTGGTATGCCCTGATTTCCATTTATTTTTATGTTGTGTGGAAATCAATAAGCAATTTTGTCGAAGTGACACTATAAGGTAATGCAGTGCAAACCTTTCAACCCAATCTGTCCTTGAATTGAATTACAATGAAACGATAATGTGACGTTTAAAGAAATCTATAAAAGAACAACTGCAGTCTGGGACCGGATAAATGAAAACGATAACACCTTATTCTAAGGGGTGTGCATGAGACTGACATGACACTTGTCATGAATATGAAGGAGTCCTGATGAAAGTTTTTAAGGCCAGTTTGGTGCAGGAAATAAATACCAAGATGATTTAGGGAGCTGAAACTGAAGTTTTAGTTGTAGGTTGTTAAGCTCAGAGAGAGAAACCGTGAGAAAACAAATGTGGGGTTTGTCTAAAAATGTATTTTCTATCACTTAAATTATATTTCTAGAGTGTGACCCTTTCAGTATTATGATGATAGTGTGACAATTTCTCTACCAGAGTGACTGAGCAACTGATGCACGTTTTTATTAGAACCAGGACTACTGCAATGCTCTTTAATTTTGACTACCCAAAAAAGTTTATTTAGAACTCAATCCGAGTGGATTTTGTTTGATTTTTTATTTTATTTTTATTTTTTTAACTTTTAAAAAGTCTTGCACTTGCATATAGTATGTCTCACAGCCTTACAGCGTATGATCCCGTGCAGCCCCTCAGGTCCTCTAGCACGAATCTGTTAGTGGTTCCAGAGTGCATCACTAAAACCTCTGGTGAGGGAGCTTTTCGTGTTTAAACCCAGAGCCCAGCAACAATCTGCCTGAGGACCTGAGACCAGTGGGACATTTTCAAACATTTAGGCAAAAACTCAGAATCTGTCTCTTCTGCCTGGCTCTTGGTGAATGCGTTACATAGTAGTCATTATTTACCATATGTACTTATTTTTTGTATTTATGTTAAAAACTGTTATTATACATTTATGATATTTTTACATTTTTGGATCACTCTTCCTGGTTTTTATTGATTGACTGTGTGTGTGTGTGTATGTATGTGTGTGTGTGTGTGTGTGTGTGTTTGTTGAGTGTTATGGAGTCATCATTGTCAGTAAGACCTTAAAAAAGACGGACAGATAAGACAGTGCACAACTTGAGTCTGCAGAGTGGAGACAAGGGGATGAGCAAGTGAGACAGGAGGCAGATTATGTTCAGGTCACTAGATCAAAAAGATAACACATTGGTTGATATTGCCATGATAAATTGGTGAAAGCTGAACTTTATTTTTAACCTTAATCAACGGAGAAATATGTCCTTCCCCTGTCCCAAACACCTCCTAAACTCTGAGTCCCGGCTTGTTTTATAAATGAAATGAAACACAAGTTGAAGCCCATGCACTTTGATCTGTAGGCTTTAGCATATATCTTTATAATTTTAACTTGTTTCTGACACTGAGTAAATTTGACATTCTGTGTATCATTCAAAATCATATTGCAGACCCCTCTGTTTGCTTCTCTAAAGTTTGCCATTTATTTTTTTCAAAAATTTGATAACATTTTACCAGTAAGGACAAATACAAGCAGTATGGGCGTCTTGCAAACTGTGTCAGCTTGACAGACCCTGACAGGGGTCGCAGCTGAGCGAAGTGTCAATTATGTATTTTTACCCACTGAGTTTTTCTATGTGGATTGATGATGCATTTTTATTTACACGTTTAGTGTGGTCAGAATGTGTCCCTGACCACCTACAGAGTTGGTTTGGCAGACTGGATCACAATCCCTCCTCAGTGCATTTCGAATGCATTTACACCTGTGATCATGTGACCAAGTGCTATGTGATAGCTATCTGATCACAATAAACACATTTTAATACTAGTTATTAAGGGTATATCTGAAATTCAGAGTCACCTGCCACAATGCAGCCACAAACCCACACATTAAAGCAAACAGAGTTGCACAGTTTTACACATTTAACATGTGCATGTCTAAACGCAATGTTGACTGTTGTTCTCATCTATAGTTGTGTAACGTTTCAACTGTGTGAAAGTCTTTCTCTGAGTTCACGAGTCACCATAAAGTCCTAAACAGTCTGCTCTTGATTTACCTTCATCGCCCAACAATTCTCAGTGCATATTACAACTAGTCTGCTCGCTTCTGTCGGTCTGTACCTTCCACAGTTTTTAAACATCAGAAAGAGCTGAAATACCTCAAACATCTCACTGAAGGTAGAAACAGATGTTCATCAAGAATTCATACACAAACATTCACACAACAATGTACAGTTAAAGCCATCAGGGGAAATTTGGGGCTTAGTTTGTTTTCCAAGAACACTCTGAAGTGCCAACCAAAGGATTGAACCACCAACTGTCAGATAAGTAGACCCTTTTTATCTCCTGACCCACAACCACCACATTCCAACATGTCAAATTTTACAAATACAAAGCACTAATAAGACTCCCTCAACAGAGGGCAATAAAGTGAGGAGTTTTTGCGTTTGAAGAAACTTCATAAAGCTTGTAAAATCTCTGTCCTCCATAAATTCTTTATTATTTGGGTCTTGTAAATTCATGAATTGGTATACATTGATGAATTCTTTGCATAAAAACATGTGTTTGTCTAGGTTACTGTTGGTCCTCTACTAACAAACAGCAACACATTTGGTGTTTGCCAACATTTAGGTGGGTGTAACTGCATATGGAGCAGGGAAATGACAAATTAAAAAACTACAGAGGGTTCTGTCTGAAAAGCTGAATGGCAGCTGTTGCATTGTATGTGCAACCACTTTGGAAAAATATGTGTTTGAAGTAATTTTATGGTCATTTTCTGCCCTTTTTGAAAAACGCGTCCTCAGTCTCAATTTCATCCCAGCTGCTCTGACCTGCACAGGCAAACAAACAGCATGGGAGAAGCCATCACCTTTTACACTATGCATGTACTCACCCTGGCATGTGGGTGCACTTCCATTTATGGGTTGAAGTGTCCCCTTTGACTCCAATGAGAGACCAGCTGACTGTTCACCAAACAGTCTTAGAGTCTTTTTCATAAAAGTTGCAAAGATGAAGGAGGCTCTGAGCAGTCAACCCCTCCTTTATTTTGTACTTTCACAGATGAAAAGCACCCTGCTCTCAAGGTAAAATCCTCTCAGTAAGGAAATAGAAGGCACTCAGGTTTCGGCACTTAATGGCTGCACAACTATTCACACTGTGGTTTGAACTTTGAACTAAGGGAGATTTTCTCCACAAGCCTCCTGGGGTTTCTACATCTACGCATTTTGCTTGTTTTCCTTTGATGTTATGTTTTATTGGTGTCTTTTACTGTGCAAATGAATAAAAAAAGGAAACTACTGATACAATCAGCTGCCCTGTGGAATACAAAACTGAATTAAAGATTCTACTAACTCCGTGAAAAGCTCTGTGCCATGAGGTTCCTTGTCACTTTCACAAAAATTAATCAAATCTTTTTGTCTTGGGTGAGGGCTCTCAAGTAGTCGTTCCAACTGGCTGCATACTGTACCACTCTAAATAAACTTAACCAGTCAAATGAAAAGTGATTTTTAACTTTTTAAGCTTGAGACCTAAAAGAGAAAAATGACGTCTTCCCAGGACTTGAACTTGCTTAACTGTTTGACAAACTAAAACTGATACCATATTTTGTCAAACTGGCTTTGGTCATTGGCAAGAGCATCGCAATGAAGCAGGTGAAAAGACGGAGCAGGATGTTGACGGAGAAGAGAAATAGTGAAGGTGGCTGAGCAATCGACTGGGACAGGAGTAATGTTAGGCCTTGTTCTGACTGCCAACCCAGATTTCATTTTTGGCACATCCAGAAAGTCTGAACTGCATAAAAACACACAACATCCAATTTTTGCAAACCATATCCAAACCACATTTGCATCAAATTTGATATGTTCAGCTGTGTCTTCAGTTTGGATGCTCTGCTTGTTCATTTCAGATATCAGAGTGTCATTTGTGTCACTCCATGGATATTGGGCACCTGAATGAAGTGTCCTGGTGCACAAGACAGGGTGCTAGATGACTACAGAACTTGACAAAAATCCTGTGGCGCATTCCAAAAAATTGCATGACACTCATCACTCATCATCAAACGTCCTAAGGACGACATGATCCCACCTGTCGCTGCTTTGCAGATGGCCCCAAACCTCTTGCTGCACTGTGAAGGTTGCAGCATGGAACATCGTAGTGTTCGTTGGTCTCTTGTATATTGTTTTGCATATGAATTCTCTGTGATTAAGGTAGCCAAACATAGACAAATCAAAAAATTAAACAAAAAAATGACTGACATTATTGGCTGCATTTGAAGAAGAAAGTTTTACATCAAATCACAGTCATCACGTTGAGAAATAAATCTATTGTGGTCTTGACTGGTCTTGATTAAAAATCCAGAGTCTATCATGTCCGAGACAGAGACAAGACCGAGTCAAAATGCGTTGGTTTCCGAGATGAGACCGAGACCTTCAAAAAGTGGTTCTGAGACCAGTCTCGAGACCAGAACTGATCTTGAGTACTACAACACAAGTCTGTTGTGGCAGAGGAGACTTGAAAGCATGAATGTTTGGATAGCGAGATGATGTATCTCCATTTTTCCATTCTTCGTACTTGCAGAGAGTGCAGAGGTTGGTACAGTTTTTGACCCAAAAAAGGTTGTTAAATTACACTAATCTGTTGCATAATATCTCAAGTTCTTAAAGCATAGTGCAGTTTGAATTGAACTGCCGAGATAAAATATTGAGTGCAGCAAAATAGAAATTATTATAAAAGTATACATAAGTGAAGTGAAGACTGAGTGTGTGTTTGTGTGCGAGAGATAGAGCACAAACGTGACAGAAATAAAAGGCTGAGCATGATTCAGCGTGTCTGAAGGAGCTGTCATAAAGGAGTTACAGCAGCTATAACCACCTCTGCATCTCTGTAGGAACAGGAAGCACCGCGATGTGTCACGTTGTAACCTGCATCCTCAAAATGGGCAGCAGCACTTCTACCTGACCTCACATATGGCCTCACCTAATGTATTAGGATTATTGACACATTGTAAAACACTGTAATGCATTATGAAAGCTTGGTGTGTCTCTTGTAATTTACTATGCATGTGTTATAATACCTGCCATAGACATATGGGTCATATGTTGCTATGTTTTGAATACTGCTAAAGTTATTGGTAAAAGCTATCAATTATATTTATTTGATACTTACAGATGCTTAACAACTGTGAGCAAATTAGCGTGCTACAAGCTTTTACAAAGAAAGATGATGAACTTACTGCTTGTATTCAGGCTCCAACACTGCCTCATCAAGCAGAATATGACATTCAGTTCTGTTTCACAACAGTACTACGCACTTGTTTCCCTGCTATAAACATTCATTCATTCAGCTGCAAGAAGCAATTAGAAAGATCACATTATTAAAATGTCATTTTGGGAAAATAAGCGTGACACAGCCTCTTCATTGACATGACCATTCCTTACTGCTCTCTTGAGAGTGTCTTAACCCATTCTGTGCCATGTCTCATCAATGTTAAGATATCAGATGCAAAACAGACATGAAAGTTCAAACATGTTTGAAACATTGTGAAGGTGAGTCAGAGGGTGAACGGGTGATAATGGAATGCACCCCAAATCTTTATAGAGTGATGAACAGCTTTATTATGCAAGAGCAGCATATCAGTGTTGAGTCTTTGTGCACAGCCTTGCAGCTCGGAAAACATGATTTGAGTATTTTGATCTTTTACTGTCAGTCACTACACCCGTCTGTGTTTTCTTCAACACTTCCTTACTGCTGTTTGTCAAATATTGGCATTTTTGCCACGTCCTTCAGCATCAGATGCACAAGCTACCCTTTTGGTCTAAGTTTTGGGCAAAGGGAGTGCAAGTAGGTGTGGCATCTTTTTTTGATAATCTGGTGAACAGAAACACAGGCACCTGCGGCGCAGCCAGGCGCAGTGCTAAAGTGGAAGGAATGAACAATTTAAAGGTTTGAGGGGAGAAACTGAATGAATTTCAAACAATTAAGAATACTACTACTTTTATTTTCTCATCTGGCTTTTTGTTTATTTATAGTAGCAGCTTAGTTTGGTCTTGCTGATGCACATTGTTGTTATCATTATTTTGTGATTAGGCTGCCAAGCAGGGCATTCCTTGCCTAAATAATGTAGACTTTTGCTGGATATTTTTTCAGGGTTATATTCAATATAGTCAGCAACAACACAGGATATTATAGCCTATTATTTAGTTGTCTGCTCCTCTAATGAAAATGAGGTAGGCTTACCAGAGTTTCACAAAGTTTTTGTATTGGCGATGTTAGTGGGGAAAGAAAAGAAAAAACAAAAACAAAAACAAAAACAAACATGCATTGATTATTTGTGGCATCCCGGCACAATTAATTGCCACAGATTTTGTACCTTAGGTATTACTTAAAATAGATGAAGTTGCACTCATTGGAGAGTTGCTTGCAGCACGTCTATTCTCTCAGCCTTCCCTTGACCTGCTTACTCCTCCTTACTTTGTTTCTCTATCACACACAAAATCTCTACAACAAACTCATCTGTAAATAGGTCCTTCACACCGTAACACTCTCCGTAAAGCTCTCAGAACATGATCATAAATCATAATTTTCCACAAATGTTTCTGTTGTACACTGCACAGTAGTGTGCATGTAGCTATGATTTTTGTGAGTTAGTATTCAGAGTTACATCACTTGATCCTCATCACTACTTTTGCTGCACAAATTATTGTGATTACTGTTGAATGCTCTCTGGACATTTCCTGTTTTCAGAAGCAGCTCTCTATCGAGGTCTGTGAGGATCTTAGTCAACAGGCCTGTGATGTCAGGAGAATCATAACTGGTGATAAGAGTTGAATTTATGATCCGGAGGCCAAAAAGCAGTCATGACATTTGAAAGAATGCAGTCTTTAAGACTACAGAAGGCATGTAAGGGTAGGACCATAACCGAGAGCATGCTAGTGATTTTCTTTCACCCTTGTGTGGACGATTAAGGCAGATTACAGCTGTGATATGTCTGACAGGGTTGGGAAGAAACGCATTACTTAGTAACGCATTACATTAATCTTAGTATTTTTCCCAGTAACTAGTAAAGTATGAGATGTCAGTTTCTAAAACAGTAATTAGTAGTTACTGATCCAAGTAATGCTGCATTATTGCATTACTAGAAAGGGATGTGTTTTTTGTCCTCAGATATTTTACGACAATGAGATGCATGTCATGTCCAGGAAATCTGGTTGTGTATAGTTTTTGTTTTGTGTCTATGTTGTCTTGTGACTTCCAGTTTTATTTTGAAATCTAACTCTCTCATTTCAGATAACTTGCCCCTTCCTCTTGTTTGTTCCCCGCTGGTCTGATTGTCTTCCCTGCCCTGATTGTTTCCACCTGTTCCCCATTACCTTGTGTATTTAAGTCT
>JAQFJB010328657.1:0-16416 GCA_029874875.1 Naso minor
AGGAGATTTTAAGTTTTCGTCCTTGGTGTGGTTTTTTCCACACTTCCTTGACTCCCCCTCAGGTGACAACACCTGTGCTTCTTCTTCTTCCACACCTGTAGGAAAGTCTCTCCGCAGTCGTCACAGGTGTGTGGTTTCTTGCTCCTGTGAACTCTGGCGTTTGTGTCGGGTTGTAGGTTTTGGTGAAACCGTCCCTCTCTGCTTCGAGTCCTGGACTGGTTCTCCCGAGTCGTCCGGTGAGTCTGAATGTGAGGCTTCAGACTCTCTGCGGCTTCAAATCTATCACCACACAAACCACAGACTGGCTCCGCCTCCTGCAGGTGAGCTTCAACATGCCTAAATAAAAATCTGCTGGTTTTGAAGCTGCGGTTGCAGACTCTGCAGCTGAACACTCCTCTGCTTCTTCTCTTCTGTTTTGGCCGGTTTGGAGCCGATCTGGTGTCAGTCGAGTCTTTGCTGTAGTCTTCGCTGTCCTCAGTCTCAGATGACACCAGTTGGACATCCTGATCTGCACCTGCTGATTCTGGTTCAGTCCCAGCAGGTGACAGCCGGTCCACATGCTCACCTGGCCTCACTGTGCACCTGGAATTGTATGTGAACTGGATGATGTCTGCCTCGTCCAGGTCTGGCAGCTGCTCTCCCTCCTGTTCTGCTTTAACAGGTGGGTCGAGCTGGTCCAGGTGCTCAGGGGGGATTTGTTTGTCACTCACCAACAGCTGCTGTGTGAAGGTGTCTGCAGGGAAACACAAACATGTCAAACACAAACTGAAAATGTGACAGAGAGGTTCAGGATCCTGGTTAAACTAAGTGTTTGTTGGTGTTTCTGCAGAATGAGCGAGCGAGCGCGCAGCTGGCAGACAGAGAGGCTGCATTGCATCAGTGTTTAGTTTTTCATCATGCCTCGCTGGTACGACCAACAGATTCAGTTTAGTGTGATTAAAATTCTCACATTTTATACGGTGGAAGAGGGTGTGAAATTTCTTTGAAACAGCTTGTGGATCAGTTTTCTCTCAATGCATTCAGATAAAGTTGAATCTTCATGAAGACAGTCTGAGCTGCATCCCATAGGACATGAACTCACGCTCCAACCTGTGTGACCGTGGTGGAACACGACAAGGAACATTTACTCAAGTGCTGCACTTTATCAGAGTGTTTCCATTTTATGATACATTACACTTCTACTGCACTCCATGGGAAAGTCAAATACTGTACTCCGCCACATTGGTCTGAAAGCCTTAGTTACTAGTTTCCTTCTGCTCGCGTCCAGGTGAAACCATGTATGCAGCTGTGTTGTTGCTGAATGTTTGTGATAAAGTGAAGGATGAGGTGAAAATTCTCCTCTTGACAGCTGAATCACGGCTGCAAAAAGAATTTTGACAAGCTGCAAAATTCAGCATCACAAAGCTGCAAACAGGTTCTCACAGGACAGCCACACTCCCATCACGTTGGACGGCACAGTGATGTAGTGGTTAGCCCTGTCGCTTCGTAGCAAGAAGGTCCTGGGTTTGATTCCCGCCTGGGGCAGGACCTTTCTATGTGGAGTTTACATGTCCTCCCCGTGTCTGATAAACCTATGTACATAGATCTATGACCTATGTCATAGGTCATAGGTCAGACCTCCTACCTACCCTAGATCTATGTACATAGGTCTATCTCCAGTCAGTACTCTAGACCAGGGTACTGGCTAAGATCTGGAGTTGGTCCTCGGCGCTGTGCTGAGGCTGCCCACTGCTCCGGGTTAAATGCAGAGAACAAATTTCATTATGCGTGACCAATAAAGTACCTTTACCTTTTTATGGGATGATCTTGCAGACCATGATGCATTGCTGCAGATGAAACTAGCCAAGTGGATATAAATAAAAAGCTCAAGCTTTAGCATTTCCAGCAGCAAACAGGACTTTTACTTGTGACGAAGTATGTTTAGTACTTTTACCGCATAACAATCTGAATGTTCCTCTGTGTGAACTCTGAACATGAACATTGGGATTCTGCAGCAGCTCACAGAGCAAACCGTTGACAGTGGTCACGGGTCACCTGGGTAACGTGAACTCACCGGTGGACGCCGGCTTCATGTGGGGTTGGTGGAGCGCGCAGAGCAGCGCGTGCTGGCGGGAGATTACCTCCTGACACAGAGCCGCTTCTTCTTCATATTTAGCGATTGTGTTTTCAAAAGCTGTAAGAATCTCTTCGACCGCCGCGTTCATCCGCTGACTGACGAAGACCCGCAGCTTCTGGACCCGAGACATGTTCACACCGAGAGCCGGGACACCGACACGGGACCGGGGAGCAGCAGGTAGAGCGGACTGCGAGCAGCTAACTATGCTAACGGACTTCCTGCTACGGCATCAAAACAGCAGAACAACTTCCGGCGTCCTTCACAATGCAAGCGCCACATTTGTATAGAAATAAAAATGTATGAATCCGGTCTGTAAATGATAACGCAAACGATTTGAGACTAATAGTCTAGTTTAGACTAGACTACTTTCTTAATAACTATCCTCCCTGACATTTATAGTGTTTTGTCTCGGCCCTCCCACCAGTCCAAAAAAAAAAAATCTGAGGTTTTTAATGCAAATTCTTGTTTAAACTATGACAGCAAGTTTGTGAGCTACAAAGGCTCATGATTGCAGCTCAACGCTTACATTCAGTATGACATCTTCTACACAGGCAGAAGGCTACAAACTGAGACACTAACAACACATGGTGCAAAGTGTTCACCACAACAACAACTGTAATCCCCCATAAACATGTACAGAACATTAACTTCAATAGTGCACGACAGACAATATTTGGGTGAGTCACAACACCTACACTTATCAGAACACAGTTTCCCATCACCTTATAGTCCCAAAACCGAAACACAATGCTGGGGTTTAAACTTCCACTCTATGGCGAATCATGAAAGGCCAGCGCCATCTTTGCTTTGAGAGGAATTTCAGGCTCCGGTGGACCAAAACCCCACATTATCGAAAACTATGCAATATGAAGACAAGAGCAAGTTGCAACAACACAGAAAACAGCCGTGGCGACCCGGCAAGTGCTGTTAGTTTGTTTTTTTACTGAGTGCTACGTGTAGGGAAGAATAGAAGCTTTAGTGGGAGTCCACTAGTGCGTGGAGTGGACCTGAAAACTCAGCTATGCAGAGTGAGCTGAATCCGTGTGGAGGCTCATGTTGAGTCTGATAACGGAGCCGGTGGAAATAAAAATCCATGTGGCTATTGCAGCTGTCCTCATGTGCTCACGTAACCTGCAGTACATCTGCCGACACTGACCCGCAAATATATGACCCCCCCGCCATCCCAAAATAAAATGCTAAATCTAAATGCCCTTCGAATAAATACCCAACAGTCCCTAAGTAAAACAATAGAACCAGGAAAAAAAATGGAATTCATCTTGAAATTCATCTTACAGAATTTTATTGTATTCTAAATTTATAATACTAGTACATATGTTGTGACTTTTGTTGTTCCAGAATTCTACAGAATGTGAGGCTGCAGGTTATCACACCAACCTTTTACATAGAAAACCATTCATGTAACATCAGATAAACTGTTGACTGACACCAACATGTCACTCAGACAAATTTTTACATCTGTCAGTTAACTTATTTTTGAACCAAAATGTGCTGCACATGGTCATTTCCTCTCTCATTAAAGCAGCTGTCAGGTCATTTTGAGTTGATGTAAAACTACTTTTGGCTACTTTCACTCCTCGTCCTGTTTTCTTCTTTAGGTTATAATAGAAAATCTCAGTTTCCTTAAATCCAGAATCATAAATAGAGGGATTATGTTTGATGTCTCTCTGTCCTTCACTTTGTTCGGACTGAAACAGCTCAATAACTGTTGGATGGATTATGATGAAACGTGGATGTGGCATCCGTGTCAGCGGTGCCTGAAGCGACATGTGGAGCTCTGAGTGAGAACTCAATGTCGATTTAAAAGTCAGACCCTTTCTCATGTTTGGAAAAAATCACAACTCGACTGCAGTGAGGTGTCACTTCCACAGTGAATTTACAAACACACTCTGTCACCAAGGTCTTTATATTTGACTCTGACATTAAAGGCACCTCATGGTTGCTGTCTGGGTTCCAAGGAGTCGTTGACCTCTGACCTCTGGTCTTTAAACTAAATGTGATGAAGCTTTGGTTGATTCTGTACAAAGCTCCTCAAACTAGCAGCTTCCTTCCTCCCTTTTTCTCTTTTTATACTCCACTGAAGAGCATTTTAACTTCTCTGACACTGAAATAAAGTTTCCTCACTGGGCAACAGAACATTTCCCATACAGCTGTAATCAAACTGCTCAAACACTTAAACGATCAAGAATTCATATTCTGACTGACAGAAGCATGAGCATGTTTTCATTCATTAAGACCTTCCTGCCTCTGAAGTTTCTCCTTCGTCTCTGACTTCTTTTTCTTCACAGACGTCTTTCTCCTGATAAAACAGAAGATTAAATCTGCTGTTAACTTTATGTTTTCTCTTGTGTGAAAAGAAAAACCAGAATTAAAGGCCTGAAAGTGGGAAAGTCTACAGAAAATACATTTTCAAACCTTCATGAATATTTTCAGGTGTTTGCTTGTAAATCTAGAATCAGATTCAACCAATCCTGTGGACTCTGTCTATTATCATGTGACTGACGTGAAAAACACAAACTCTATTTCTCCTCTGCATCTCTCAGATCAGTCAAAGAGAAAAGGAGAAGAAAAGCAGGAAACAAAGCGAGGACAGACGGAAACAGAAGAAGAAATAGGTGCGTGTCTGGTCCTGACCGGATTTGTTTGCTCTTCTCTGTGCCTCCTCTTCTTCAGCTCCGTCTCCACCACGCTGTAGAAGTCCCTCTCAGCTCTAGCGATCAGCTGCTCAGGACTGTCCTCTCCCTCCTCTCGTCCTCCATCCTCCTCTCTGCTCTGCTCAGATCGGCTTCTCTCCTTCAGACGAATTTCTCTCTGTCGAGCCTCCAGAATCTTTTCTCGCTTGGTCTCACGTTCAAACATCTGCAGACAGATGAACTCTTTTACTTTGTGGATTTCCGCTGACAGACACTTTGCCCAGCAACATGTCACATGATATGAAATAATGACAACATGGATGTATTTGATGTATTCTCAACTATTGAAGTTAAGCTCAACAATGAATAGCAATGAAGTGTGCTCCTTGGTTGAATCCGTCTCTTCCATCCTTACCAAAGTAACCTGAGCTCATATTTGAGATGGAGAGATTTTTGCACTGAAGCGATCATTAGAGTCACGTACTTTTTAAGATGATATCAATCAAAGCTGCAGCTAACCATTGTTTTCATTGTCAGTTCATCTAGTGATGACTTTGTTCAGTTAATCAATGACTTGTTTACTTTCTGAAATGAAACGTCTGACATTTAAAACCCTGTGAGCTTCAGTTTCTTGTGCAGAAACCTCATACAAAAAAAGTCAATTATAAAAATCAAAATGACCATTTTGTCTTGTTTTGTATCTTGAATGTAAAAAATAAGCAACACAATGTTTCTACTGTTGGTCTCTCACTTTCTGAACCGTTTGATTTTATATTTTCATCATCTGTTACCAACAGATCGGTCATCGAAAACCTGAAGCTAAGACAATGAAGTGATCACATTTCAATGATGACATCACTGGACTCTGGCTGCTGTTTCTCTCCAGCGCTGGTTTGTTTTACATGAATATAAATATTGGGATGTTGGAGCAGATGAAGAAGAGTATAGGACACTCAGTTTAGGGCTGTTTCACTGATTACACAAGACAACTTTTTGATAAAACTTTAAAAATGCCACAAAAGAACAAAAACAGTTTGAATTGATGGTATTTGTGTGTCCACTCAAATGTGCAGATTTTAGTTCAGCAGGTGTTTAAGTGTTTGAGTTTTTCTCACAGCAGCCAGGAGACTCTTCTCATTCTTCTGGAGGGTGGACAGTCCAGAGCATATCTCCAGCAGCGTGGCCACACCGTTCGCAGAGCCGCACGCCACCAAACGCCCATTTTCCTGAACCCGAAGGCTGTACAGGGCCTCGTCACACACCTGAGGACCACAACAGCATTCTACAACCACAACATCATCACCAGCAACACTGACATGCTGGGAACATGTCATGCGTCATTTTTTAAAATTGTAGCTTGTAGCCATGTGTCATGACAAAAGATCCTGCTGACTGTTCCACTAAAAACTGATTAAAAGATGTGAGTTTGAGTGTAAAGCTGAGATGGAGGCACCTTGAGACTCAGCGTTGGGTCATTCTGTTTGAATAAGATTTCCCAGACGTCCAGCATGCCGTCCATCTTTACAGTGAAGAAGACAGAAGGTCTGACTGGACTCCAGCAGGCGTCTGTCAGGTACGACATCTGATATCTCACATCAAAATATGACAGGAGATTGAATCAGTCAAATATTTTAAAATCTGGTTTGAAACTGTGATTCAGTCGATCACAGCAGGATGTCAAGAAGATGATGACGATAAGATAAGGTAACTCAAGGCAAGAAGAGACATCATCACATGAGACACACTGAGGTCAAATTACATTCTATGAAATAGGACAAATGGCACAGGATGAGAAAAGATTTGATGGAACTGAAGACAAAAGGGGACACAAACTAAATGAGACAGGGTGGTACAGAAAACAAGACAGGACAGGATGCAACTGAATGAGACGGAACAAAATGAAACAGGCGGAGACACGAAATCAAACAAAAAAATGTAGAAATAAGATGAGATTGAAACAAATGAAACAAAATAAGATTTAAAAAATGAAACAACAAACAAGAATTCAATAAATCAAGATGAAACAAGGTTGAAAAAACAAAAATATGAAAGAATATGGAATGAGAAAAAATGATTAAAAAGGAAATGAAATAAGTGCAACAATACAAGTTGAATCAAATGAGAGGAGACAGACAAGAAAGCAGAGAAAAGAGAATTTTAAGGAAATCATTTTCTATAGTTTAGAGTTATTTTCTGATATTAATTTTTAAATTTCACCACAATCAGAGGTAAGAATGTGAAATCTGCGTCCTTTGATGTTAATGATGTGTCGATTCCTACTTGGTCCACATGATGGACGACTCCTTGATGTCCTCTGACCAGATGCGAGCCGTCCAATTCCCCACAGTAAGGAAGTTTTTGGGAAAGAAGGGGTTCCTCTGCAGGGCGTAGATGGGTCCGTGGTGACTACTGTACGTACAAACGATCTTCTCCGCTGGAGTCTTAGCCTTCCTGTTACAAGAAACCACCACACCCTGCTCTGTCCCCACCATGAACTTAGTCGGCTGGAGAGACATCAAGAACAGAGACACCTGGAGGCTGAGAGATGGAGAACGACGGCAACGAAACAACAGCTTCAAAGTTTAACTCCACATGGTCAACCCAACTGGCCTGCCCTCAAAAAATGATTGTGATCATTTAATAATTATTTAGTTTTGAATGATGGAAACTTGAGTTAAATCAAGGTGGTAAATGTTTTATAAGATGAGTCTCAGTGAGAACTACGACCGGACTGAAGAGCTCACGTGAGGCACAGCAGAATCATGTCATAGACAGTAGCTTTAGAACTGTTGCTGCATGGAAACCATAACAACACGTAACCCTCACCATGGTGGACTCAAACTCCAGAGAGACGGCTCCAAAAGCTCGGTCGAGGTTTCCCTCTCTGCTTGGGTCCAGAACCAGACGATCTGTGGGCTCGCTCAACCTACGGATGTCCCACCACAGAACCTGACAGAGAGAGGACAAACTTCCATTTTCAAAACTTAATGCATTGTCTCCCTGTCTGTCATCTGTCCGTCTGTCTGTTTATCTACCTGTCCGTCAGTGGAAGCGGAAAAGGCGTCTGTCCCAGTCTTAGACTGCAACCAGATGATCTTGTAGACTGGGTCTCTGTGACTCTGCTCCACAGAGGAAAACTCTACTGGCTGGCTGCCCTTCCTCGTGTCCCAGTAGGCTAAAAAAAACACACCCACAAGTTAATAAACATAGTCAAAGACAGAAAATCACTCGTCTATTAGTCAGGTTGTGAACCCACCAATCTGTCCATTATAGCAGCCTCCCACCAGAGTGTGGGGGTCTTTGGGGTTGTAGTCCAGACAGATGAGCGGAGATGTTGGCTTCAGAGTCATCTCCGGTCTGTTTGGGTTCTCTAAAACAAAACACAAATCCAACTGTCAACAGACTGGACTCTGTTAAGTTCTTAAATCCTGTCCCTGCCTATAAGGCTGTCTGACGCACCGATGTCCCAGATGTAGGAGTCCAGGCTCATGTCTTTGAAAGTTTTCTGGAACTCGAGGCAGGAGTAGGTGGCTGCCAGTTTCCTGCCGCCATCGGGATGCCATGATAGACAGGTGACGGTACGCTTCACCTCATTAGGATCTCTGCAGACACACAGAGGATGACACACAGCCAACAATCAAATGTCCCAAAGTGGACCGAAACCCACAAGAACCTCATGAGTAGTGAAAGCTTGGATTTTCAACCTTGTTAATATTACTCATGCCAGAGTCAATAAATGATTCTTGACTGTTATGAGCTTAATGTGTGGATTTGAGGTTTATTTTTTCGGCACCATCTTTACTTTTATTTTGGTCAAAGTTCTGGATGCTGCTCCATCTTTGTGTATGTTTCCTTTTCAGCTGTACCTGAAGACGTTAATAGTCTTGGCAGATGGCGGTTCCTGATTTTCCTCCAGATCTGTTTCGTCCTCAAAGTACCCCTGGTAGATGTCCACAGTGTTGTTCTGTCTGTTGTGGTGCTTCATGACCTGGACCAAACACATCACACAGTGCCAGGTGTTATCATAACCAGAGGTGTGGCTGTAACTGTGTCCATGTCCCTCTGAACCACCTACTTAAGGGTTCACTTCTGTCAATGAATGCAGAAAGATTTGTGAGAAACGTGTGGAGGTGTCTGTTTCTGCAGAGGCTCCACCCTCTACATGTGTTTTCTTATTCTGCTACATTTCTGGTTGTAGCCCCGAGCCAATGAGAGCTCAAAAGACTAAGGTTTCATCCTGTCCCCATCTCCCTCCTCTACTCATACACACACACAAACACACACACACATACGAAACGATGTGGATGGAGGTGAAGTGGAGCGATGTGGATGGAGGTGAAGTGGAGCGATGTGGATGGAGGTGAAGTGGATCGATGTGGATGGAGGTGAAGTGGATCGATGTGGATGGAGGTGAAGTGGATCGATGTGGATGGAGGTGAAGTGGATCAATGTGGATGGAGGTGAAGTGGAGCGACGTGGATGGAGGTGAAGTTGTTCGATGTGGATCTTACGCTGCCTAGCTGCTGGATGCTGTTGATGTAGCTCTCATCTTTCTCCACCTTCTTCCTAAAGCGGATGGTCTGTTCCATCTCTTGGGGATTGATGTCTTTGGGCCAACCTCCCTCCATGTGGTTTATCCCACAGCTCTCTGACTCGAAACGCTTCGTGTTCACCTGCAGACACAGAAGCAAACACCTGAGTTTGATCAGTTAATAACATGAAATAAAGGTTGTTTAATTAATCTTGCTGACCGTGACCTTCTTTCTTCTTTCCCCAATTTAGTTTAAATTTTCAGCGTGTGTGGCACATAAATGTATGTATAACTGAGGGGTTATGATAGTAGTAGTATGCACATACTTACAGAATAGATGTGTGACATTCACAGTGCGGGTGTGGCAAAAGCACAATTTAAGTCTATATCATTTATTTAAATTTAACAAAGAATGATCTGACAGTCAAATATATATAGTCAAATACCAAATACCAAAGCATAAAAATAGGCCTTTGTTTGATAAATTAAGTTAGTTTTGTGAAAATCAGCACATACACACACACACACACTGAATAAGGGGAGTCCCAGTATTTATTTTTTTCCCACTTAAAGCACTGGTGGTAGTAGATGTATTCATGGATCAACAGACAAAAGATCACAGAACCCCAAAGGATAACATGTTAAAGTGCATAAATAAGTCATTGAGGGCTCTGGGGCGTCACTGCTACCAACTGCTTCCAGAGATCATCCTGTGAATAGTTTGCGCAGAAGGTCTTTTGACATTATGGTTTTAGTTGAGCATGTTCATAAGGAAGTACTGTTTTCAAGTCATTTTCATTAGTGAACAAAATCTTTTTGCTTTCAGTTGTTTTAAATAGCGGTGAACAGAATCATTTTATGTTTTAAACTGTCAACAAAATCCATCTGAAAGTGTCACTTTGAGCAGTTTCATGTGACTGTAATATAAAAAACAGGTCAGAACATTACGGGCACATTAACACAGAGTTAAATCCTGAGTAATAATAATCAAATGATGGACAGATGGTAGGTGCACACAGGTTGGTCTTAGTGCAGGGTTTGAACACACAGTTCGGTGGTACCGAGGACGTTTGGCGCAGCTCACCTGGTGCTCGGACATGTCCCGGCCGGCCTGCAGGGCCTGGTCTCGGTGGGATTTCCGAATGAACTGTTGGGCCAGACTCGGGTCCGCAGGAATATCCACCAGCAGCACAGCAGGCCGGTCTGAGAGCAGACACTGGCGGCCAAACTCACTGCGGAGCTTCGTGTAAACATGGACGATCTCCATCCCGCCAACGGTCGATACTTCAGCGGCGGAAACCGACAGACGTTCGTTAAAACGGACCGAAAACAACGGATTCTGTGACAAGATTCGGAATGGCGTCGCAGTTAGCCGTATTTTAGCAACGCCGTGACGCGTCAGGTATCCTAGCAACAGAGAATATATATTTGTTTACAATCTTCATTTAACGATGACGACCAAAAACAGGAGAAGCATGAGTCATCGAAATAACGTTTAACTGCGTCTTTTCCGAAGAAGTCTGACTCATCGTCCCGAGTTACACGTTCAGTGCCAATATTCAGCAGAGGAACTTTGAACTGAGTAAAATAAAGCCACTAAATCAACCTGACATAGGCCTACCCTTTACAAGTGAAAGTGCTGCATTCAAAAAATGAAAGTAGGTACCACGGTATCACCCTCAGAGGCGCCAGATGCTTTATTTCGGATGGCAGATTTCAGAGCAATATAAGCTCACCGAAATGATGTAGGCTATGATAGTTTCTGATGGCAAATAATGAATAAAATTCCATTTAATTTTAGAAATAGTAAAAGAGACTGATGGGATGGGTTAGCTGAATCATTAATTGCCTACATGAAAAAGTATTTATCAACTGCAGTTTTTATTCCTAATCTGAATCAGCCAAATAGCTGTGAAATTAAATAAAGTAAAAAATTAAACCAAAAGTGTAATGTGAAAAATGTATGTAAAGAAGAAGCCAAAAGTTCCTTCAATATCACAGTCAAGTGTGAGAATAGCCTAGCCCACTCATTTACATTCCACCACTGGATGTCTCAGAAATATTTTTTATTTTTGTTACACCAACAGGCTCATTATTCCATTTTGATTATTATTTGATTTGATTGTTTATGCAGCATTCAAACATTAATGTCACCTTGCTGTGTGAGTGTGGGTAAGATGTGTTTACAATCATAATGAACAAAATATTTCAGTGTGCCATGACATAAAATCTCATCCCTAAGAGAAAGAAAGGACTCCAAATGTCTTAACTTGTGTTTTGAAAAGAAGGCTCAATGTTTTCACATTTTTTTCTTTCCTTTCTCTTTTCTTTTTTTTTTGTAAATTTTGTTCATTCAGTTTTAAGGAGAAACAAATGTACAAACAGCACACAGCCAAAAAACAAGAATGTTACGACAATGCTACAAGACCGGTCCATATCATAAAGTAAATTGTGACATTAATAATGCAGTGAGTTACTGCACTACACTTCATTAAAGATACTAAGATATTTACTTCATTAAAGAGAACAATATAATTATACATAAAACAAAATATATTGCAAATGAATTTAATAATTATTTTGTAAATGTAAGTTATAATTTAGCAAATGAAATTGTGGAGCAGAGAGATTGTGAAAATGAAAATACTGCATATAGAAACTCCAGATCAATTTTCATCAGAAGTGTTGATGAAAAGGAAATACTTGACATTGTTAAAACATGCAAAAATTTTTAAAAATCCACTGATTGCACAGAAATGGATATGTCTTTATTAAAAGATATTAAAGAAAGTATTGTAACACCGCTGACTTATATCTGTAACCGATCATTCCAAACCGGTATCTTTGCAAAATGAAAATAGCAAAAGTCATTCCCATTTATAAAAGTGGAGACAGACATCTTTTCTCCAGTTACAGACCCATCTCTCTGCTTCCTCAATTTTCAAAAATTCTAGAAAAAAATATCTGTGAGCTGACTAGATAATTTCATAGTAAAACACCATTTACTGACTGATCATCAGTATGGCTTTTGAACAAATAGGTCCACCTCAATGGCAGTGATGGAATTAGTAGAGGAGATTTCAACAGCGACAGATAAAGAATACACAGTGGGGGTGCTTATCAACCTAAAAAAAAGCATTCGAAGACACTAATGACACTAATTTATTTTGCTTTGATCAAAATTTGGAAGAGCTTCTGAACACAGCAGAAAGGGAGCTGGACGCACTGAAGGCGTGGTTTGACAGAAATAAATTATCGCTGAATCTAAGCAAAACAAAGTTTATAATATTTGGTAACAGACATGTAAATACTCAAGTAAAAATTACAATAATACAGAAATTGAAAGTGCACAAAAATAAATTTTTGGAAGTGATAGAGGCGTTCAGTTTGTCATTCAAGATAGATTATAAACATGCCGTGAGTAGTCTATCACAACATGGTGTCAGAGATTACTAATTAGACTACGGACCCGCCGTGTAGAAGAAGAAGAAAAAAAAAGAAAAAAGAGAGAGAAAAGAAGACGCGACAAAGTGTCAGAGAAAGTGTTTCAAATGAAAGAAAAAAATCCAATGGTAAGAAGAAATGGAAGCCTTAGCAACGGACCGGAGCTGACGCTGGAGAAAGCAATAGACATAGCGCGCTCTGATGAACTGTCACAGGCACAATTGAAAGCTATGGCAAATGAATGTCAAGTGCATGCAGTCCACCACAGGATGGGGAAGCCAGGCACAAGGAAAAGTGCTGGTAACAAGCCAACTGACAGCCAGAAGAATCAGGAGAAAGCCTGTAGTATGTGTGGAGGAAACCATCACTACACAGCAGAATGCCCTGCAAAAGGCAAACAATGTATGAAGTGCAAAAAGTTCAACCACTATGCAAGAGTGTGTAAAACAAAGCCTCAGACTCAGAATAGAGTGAGGTACAAGAATGTACACATCGTCGAAGAGGTTGATGAAGACTATGACTCTGAACTGTATGTGGACACTGTTACTGCAGAAGAAGAGGATGAGGAAAGCACATATGTAGACATCAGACTGGGACCACAGAATCGACAGCTGACGTTCAAGTTGGACACTGGAGCTCAAGCCAGCATAATCCCTGCCACTGCCTTTGCCACACTCATGCCCAAAACACCATTAAAGGCCCCAGATCATAGGCTAACAGGCTATGGGGGACACTCACTTGAAGTGAAAGGCTACTGCAACATAGAAGGGAGGTATAAAGAGAGGTCAACCATTCAGAAGTTCTATGTAGTGAACTGTAATGGCCCCCCTATCCTAGGCTTCAGAGCATGTAAAGCGCTAGGGCTTATTAAAGTAGTATATGCAGTCAGCAGTGAGAAAGAGAAAACCACTCAGTCAGACAACATTTTAAGTGAATATACAGATGTTTTTAGATTAGATTAGATTCGATTAGATTAGAAAACTTTATTAATCCCCAAGGGGGAAACTGTTTTGCCACATAAATACATACATAAAAACATAAATACATCCACAACACATTCATACATAAATATCATCTCATAGCGTGATTGGATACTTCAGACACAATGTATGGCAGAGTACTCAGACAAACTAATTAGCAGCATTTGCTCATAAAAGTATGAAAACAAATAAACACCACTAACTAAAAATAACAAGCAATCATTAATTAGTGATTGTTGTTAAAAAATCTAACTGCTGCAGGGATAAAAGAGCGTCTAAGTTGCTCAGTAGAGCACCGTGGCATCACTAGTTGCTCGCTAAATGAGCTTTTGAGATCCTTAAATGTGTTGTGGAGTGGGTGGTCCTCAAAGAAAAGAACTGTTTTTAACTTGGTCCTTGTTCTTTTCTCGACTATAACTTTGAGTTTGTCAGGGCTGAAGCCACTCACAGAGCCAGCCCTCTTGATCAGCTTATTGATCCTGTTCCTATCTTCAATGGGTATACTGCCTCCCCAGCAAAGAACAGCATAAAACAAAACACTAGCCAAGATGCTCTCATAAAAAACACAGAGCAGCCTTGGGCTGATGTCAAAAGATCTAAGTTTCCTCAGAGAGAAAAGCCTGGACTGAGCCTTCTTCAGTAGGACCCCAGTGTTTTCCTTCCAGTTGAGTTTGTTGTCCAAATGGACCCCCAGGTATTTATAAGACTCCACAATTTCTATTGTTTGATTATTAATTATCACTGGGACAGCCTCCTCTTTCTTCTTTCTAAAATCAATAATAAGCTCTTTTGTTTTTCCAACATTCAACTGTAAAAAATTTGCATCACACCATCTTGGAAATGTCTGATCTTCTTTTTTGTAGGCCAGGTGATTGCCATAATTGAGGAGACCCACAAGTGCGGTGTCGTCTGAAAACTTCTGTATCAGACAAGATGGCTGACTGTGTCTGTAGTCAGCTGTGTAGAGCGAAAATAAAAAGGGAGATAAAACTGTGCCCTGTGGGGCTCCTGTGTTGGTTAAGATGATGTCTGAGACTGTGTCAAGCCTGACATACTGGGGACGAGCTAAAAGATAATCTAAAACCCAGGCAATGGTATTGTTGTGCAATTTAAAATTACTTAATTTATCAGCTAAAATGTGTGGCTGTATTGAATTAAAAGCGCTTGAAAAATCAAAAAACAAGATCCTGACAGAGCTGGCTGTGGTTTCAAGGTGACTGTAGATGTTATGCAGCACAAAAAGTAAAGCGTCATCTACACCCACACCCCTTCTATAGGCAAACTGTAGAGGATCCAAAAATGCAGACACCTGCCTAGTGAGATGTTGTAGGACCACTCTCTCAAAACACTTCATAATGTGTGACATGAGGGCTATAGGTCTCAGGTTAGCTAAATCACGGGACACACTGGCTCTCTTGGGAATGGGAACAATGCAAGAGGTTTTCCACATAGCTGGAATCTTAGTAGACAGCAGTGACAAGGAGAACACAGAAGTAAGGACAGAGCACAACTGATCAGCACAGACCTTTAGGGTGCAGGGATGAACACCATCGGGGCCAGCAGCCTTGTTGGCCCTGATACGCTTCAACTGCTTGCGCCCCTCCTCAGTTTTTATAACAATACATGGGCTACAATCCCCAGAAGTACCCTGCCTTTTGTGTGTCTCAGAAAAGTGGAGATTGTCAAATCTGGCAAAAAAAAAAAAAAGCATTTGCATCATTTGCTGTTGTGCCTGAACCACAACAACTCTGGTTCCCAGTCCCATAACCAGTGATTCTCGATATTGTCTCTGCAGCCAGTTTTCCATTGCCCGATGGAGGAATATACACAACCATGACAATCACATGGGAAATCTCCCATGGCAGATAATAGGGACAGCAACTCACTGCAAGAAGCTCAAAGTTCGGGTCACACACTCTCTCCTTGACCATGACGTGCCCAGGGTGACACCAGCGCTAGTTGACGTATATGAAAACGCCTCCGCCTTGCTTCTTGCCTGTTTTAGATGGGTCTCTATCCATCCTAAGAAGTGAAAATCCATCCAAGTTCAGGTGAGACTCCGGTATTTTGTCCGAGATCCACGTCTCCGAAAAACAGAGCAAACTGCTCAGCCGGTACAGCCAATCGCTTTTGAGACAGGCTGTCGGCTCGTCCGTCTTATTAATTAATGAGCAGACATTTCCCATAATAACAGAGGGCAGGACAGGTTTGTATCCCTACTGGCGGTTCCTGGCCTGGATGCCACCTCTTCGGCCTCTCTTCCTTACCCGTGCACCTGCCCTGGGTTTGATTTCCAGGAACTCAAGAAGGCAAGAGGCCGCAGCTGGAGGAGCTCCTCCCGGGTGTAGGTGATGGGCAGGCCCAGTGGAGGCTCCCCACTGGCTTGATGAGTTTGCGCGACTTTCCAAACAATAATGATCCACAGCCACAGGAGGCAAGCAGACGCACGGTTGTTGAGTACAGCCATAATAATATCGTCGGTTATCAATCACGTCGGTAATAAGTGACAAATGGTCACTAGAAGCACTTAAAAACCATAAAACAACATAAAACCACAGCCAGTCACACACGTGGCTGAGTTGCCAGCAAGGGGGCGGTGCCTCAAAAAAAATTTTTAAAGGCATTGGCACATTCCCAGGTGAATGCAGTTTCACTATTGACCCAGAGGTAGCACCAGCAGTTTGTCCACCACGC
>JAQFJB010328668.1:0-10056 GCA_029874875.1 Naso minor
AGGTTTTTTTTTTTTTTAAATTCCTGTCCCCAGCACAACACAAAAGAACAAAGAATAACCACACGCACAAACCAAGGTTTAGTTTTCTTTTCTTTGTATTAATGAGTTTCCTATCAAAGTTCTTAAGAGTCCTTTCTCAGTTCTTTAACAAAAAATCCGATCTTGCGAAAAACAGAGAGGAAAAAAAAACAACCCAAAAACAGTCAATTCAGAAAAAAAAGGGGAAAAAAAACCAAACAATAATCCAACAGAAAAAGATCGGGTACTCACTCCACGCCAGTAGGCGGCCCAGTCACAAACGGAGTCAGTCAGTCAGTCAGTCAGACAGTTTATAAGTCGGCGGCTCCAGATCCAGAAGGTAGGAAGCTCCCGGCAGGATGGCGCGGTATCGGCGTCTTCAGTGACTCCACCGTAGCGTGAGAACCGGGATTAACTACCGTTTACTGCTACTCACTAAGTCGCTGCTGCGACTCGGACTCGCGCTCTTACTGCTCGGCAAAAGTGCTTTTCCTCTGCTCCACCGCTCCGCTCGTCTCTGCTGCTGCTGCTGCTTGCCTGCATCGCCATTATGGTAAGAAACGTCACTTATATAGGTCGTGGCTCGGTCGCGGCGATGACGTAGTCGGGGCATGACCTCTGGTCATCACATCCCCTCCCCTATGAGAGAAGCCTGACTTAAGGAAGGCTTTCCACCAGTGACATATGCCAACAAACTCACCGCCGTTCACTCACACCTTTGTCTGGGGTAGAGAACCCAGTAAAATCCTCTCCATCACTCTCCTCCTGGAAGGTTTTTAGGATATTTTGCCGCTGCTTCCTATCCAGCTCCTCAGCGGTGGGGAGGCAGGGCTTAATCTGGGCCACATTAACAATGCGAAGGTCCTCTCCCGTGTCCTCCAGGACAATTTCGTAGTTTAGAGATCCAACTCTTCTGGTCACCCAATATGGACCTTTCCACCATGGAGCCAGCTTTGCCGAAAAGGACTTATCAGCTTTTGAGTAAGGGCGAGTACGTAGCCACGCACAATCATTCTCGGTGAAATTTCCTTCTCTTCTCCCTTTGTCATAGTTTTGCTTCTGTCTTTTTCTTGCCTTCTCCAGGTTGATTTTCACAAGTTTCCGGAGCTCAACAATCTGGTTTGCTGTGGTGTAGGCAGGGGAGTCCGGATCACACAGCTGAGGACTCAGCTCAGCATCCATAGGTCCTTTCAGACATCGGCTGAGGTTGAGTTCTGCGGGGGTGACTCCTGTTGCTTCATGCACTGCTGAGTTTAGTGCAAAACGGAATTCAGGTAGATATTTGTCCCAACTTTTGTGCTTTTCCTCCACATAGGAAGCGATCATGGCTTTGAGGTTGCGGTTTATCCTTCCTGTCAGATTTGTCTCAGGATGGTAAGGCGAGGTCCTCTTCCACTGGAGGTTCCATCGCTCACAGGTTTCCTCAAAGACAGAGGACACAAACTGTGGGCCTTGGTTGGACAGGATGAAAGTGGGGACCCCCCAGCGAGTCGGGATCTCCTTCCTGAGAACCTGGGATACTGTCTCCGCAGTGGCTGTCCGAAGTGGAAACATTTCGACCTATCTGGTGAAATAGTCTATGAACACAATGAGGTAGAGGTTTCCAGTAGAGCTCCGAGGGAAAGGACCCATTAGATCAACTCCCAACATCTCCCAGGGTTCATGCACCATTGTTTGCTGGAGTTTACCTGGGGGTTTTCTGGTCTCAGGTTTGTGGAGCTGACAGACTTGGCAACATCGCACATGATCCCTCACATCCAAGCTCATCCTGGGCCAATACACCAGGGCTTGTAACTGCTTGTAGGTTTTATACCTCCCAAGATGGCCGGAGAGAGGTTCATCATGGTAATGGCGGAGTAGCTGTTGACGGAGAAAAGGTTGGTATGTAGATTTGGTAGAGGGTTTTGTGGGGTAGCTGCACCACTCTGTACACTTTATCCTCCAGGACAGTGAACTTTGTTGTTGGGTTTTCCGTGATTTCTCCTGTTTCCATTATTCTTTCATACAGATCCTGTATGGCAGAGTCCCCCTGCTAGGCTTTCCAGATGTCTGCGTCGGTGATGTGGAATTTTTTGGAGGTGTCTCTCTTGGACCATAGGACAACAGCACAAGTGGCAAGTTGGTTGTGAGTATCCTCCACTGGTGCTCGTGACAAGGCATCCGGTACGGTGTTGTACTTGCCTTTATGGTACTCCACTGTAAGGGAGAACTCTTGGAGGCGCAGTGCCCACCGGATAAGCCGAGTGTTAGGCTTTGGGGTTTTGAAAACCCACACCAGAAAGGAATGATCAGTCACCACTGTAAAGGGTCTGCCTTCCAGGTAATATCTCCATTTCTCAAGGGCCCAGACCACAGCGAGACACTCCTGTTCCGTTGTGGAGTAATTTCGTTCCGCCTGATTCAGGGCCCGGCTGGCAAAGGCAAGAACCTGCTCTGCACCCAATCCAGTTTGCTGAGCCAAAACAGCCCCCACGCCAACATCACTGGCATCGGTATATACAACGAAAGGGAGATTGAAGTCAGGGTGACCCAACACCAGTGGAGAAACCAGATGGCGTTTCAGCGCTTCAAAAGCTGTCTGACAAGATGTTGTCCAAATGAACTTGGCTCCCTTTCGTTTCAGAGTGTTGAGTGGTTCTGTTAGCTGGGAGAATCGGGGCACAAAGCGGTGGTACCAGCCAGCCATACCCAGAAATCTTTGGAGCTCCTTAATGTTATTGGGAACGGGAAAGTCTTGTACTGCTTTTGTCTTCTCTGTATCCACCTCCACTCCAGCAGAGGAAACAACATGCCCCAGGAACCTTAGTGTGGTTCTGAAGAACTGACTCTTTTTCATATTTACAGTGAGGTGAGCCTTTCGTAATCTGTCCAGAACTGCTTGGATGTGGAAACTATGTTGCTCAGTGGTAGCGGAGTAGATAATGATGTCATCCAAGTAGACAAAACAGATCTTCCCTTGCAGGTCTCCAAGCACAAGCTCCATCAGCCATTGGAAGGTTGCTGGGGCGTTTTTCAACCCGCAAGGCATTACCTTAAACTGATAGAGGCCAAGGGGACAGATGAAAGCAGTTGTTTCTCGGCTGTCTTTATCCATCTGAACCTGCCAGTAGCCACTGTTGAGATCGAGTGTGGTGAATACTGTTGCTCCAGCCAGAGATTCCAGGATTTCCTGCAGGTTGGGTAATGGATAAGCATCCGTGTGTGTGGCAGCATTGAGCTTCCTGTAGTCCACACTTTTTTTCTTGGGGACCAAGACCACGGGAGCAGCATATGGGGAAGTGGAAGGCTCGATGATGTCCTTTTCGAGCATTTCAGTAACAGTTCTCAGAGACGTCGAACTGCAGACCAGCTAAACAGGTGTAGTTAAGTCCAACCACAGCAGGGAAGGCCAGACTGCCAGCAGGCATGATGACGCAAGGTAAGGTTATTGTTTGGGTATGTAAGGTTAGGGTCAAATCACTCCATCCTAATGGTTATCGCCCCTCTCCATCCGCCAGGTGTAAAGGTCCCCTGGTCCAGGGTTTCAGCACATCGCACTGGCCTTTTACTCCGGTCCACACATCTTCATTAACCAGCGTATATGAAGATCCAGTGTCCAGGATGGCTATTCCCTTCCATGTGCCAATGTCAAATGGTACCAGCAACTGACAGGGAAGCGGACTTTCAAGAGGACATGACGACAAGTTAAAGGAACTCATTGCTTCTCGGTATCCTGATTGAGTGAGGGACCCCAGGGAAGCATGACCCTCTTGGGCATGGGAAGGTCTAGTAGCTGGTTGAGGTGGTTTGGGAGAAGACGCTCTGTTTCCTTGATTGGAATTCCACTGGGGACAGGAAGCAGGTGCGTGATTTCCCTTGCAGCGCCAACAGAATGCTTGAGGTGGCCGGTTATGAACAGATTGGTTAGTACGGACAGGATGTTCCCTGCTAGGAGGTGGAGCAGCGGATTCAGGTGGGTCAGACTTAGATGATTTCTTTAACAGGCTTTTCCTCTGCTCATACTGCAGCTGATTCTCCCGGTCCCTTTCCAGTTGCTGGCCAAAGCGCACCAGTCCATCAACGGTGGCAACTCTGCTACTTCTCAGCTGACTGGCCAGTTGGGGGTTTATGTTTTTCAAGGTCAACTTTATGATTTCCTCTTCTTCAATGTTTGGTTTCCAGCGTTTGCATAAGGACTGGTACATGTAGGCAAAGTCTCTGATGCTTTCCCCTTCAGCTTGCACTCTGTTGCGCACCCTTTCTGCCAGTTCATCTTCATAATCCTCCGACAGGAAGGCAGCACAGAACTGATTGTGAAATTCCTTCCAGGTATTGACTTTATGGCGTGCTACATCCCACCAATCTCTCGCAGTTCCATGCAAAACGTTACGCAAGGTAGCGATGAGCTCCTCATCAGAAAGCGGATTGAGAGCCAAAAAATCCTCGCACCTTTCCAAATATTGGAGGGGGTCCGGCGTATCATCCACTTTTCCAAATGTAGGGAACAGAAGCTTTACGGGGCTTTTCCCAAAGAATCTGCTTTTGATTTCATCATGTATGATGGATCCTCCAGGCGACCCAAAATGGTCTTCAGCTATCCCAGGTTGCACAGTGGACTGCAATCTGGGGCGGTTGGAAATAAATAGGGGGTTTCTCTCAGGTAATGCTTCATACTGAGTTTGTACGCTTGCCTGGCCAAGGCTGATTGATGTAGCTCTGGCAGCGATTTCCGCTGACAATGTCCCTATGGAGTTTTTACAGTGAGATAGATCCTCCTGAAGATGAGTTACAGCCTCAATCATGGGTGTGAGTACAGGGAGTAGTTCCTTTAATAGGTCTGTATGATGGTGTTTCAACCTCCATCCCAATGTTGCATTGACCTGTGTTCTCAAATATTCCAGCTGTGTGTCCATATGTTTGATCATTTCTTTTTGCTGTTCTTGAATCAGATCTGTCAATGTATTGCTCATCTGTTCAATTTGCAATTTAAGTGTGTTTGACATGTTTTCCATTTGGCCCTCTAGCTCCTTCCGGTGGTGGTTTTGCGCATTTGAAATCTCCTGAAGCTGCTGATGGATTTCCGGAACCAAGATGTCATCCTGTAGTACAGCCTGAAGGCCTTCATTTTGGTGGTTGTTTGGTTTAATGGCATTTTCAGGAGGTAATGGCTTTGCAAGCTCAAAGGCTCCAGTCAATTCCATGTCGAGCAGAGACTACAATTTATGGTAGCAATAACTTCTATGTTTCCTGTATGTTTGACCGAGGATGGGGCTCAGTTTTTTACTTACAGAGACCTAACAGCAGAGCAGAGGTCGTGATGGAGACAGTGAATCAGGTAAGGTTAAGTGATGTTGACTTAAACTACATAGCAGTTTAGAGTTGCAGGTTAAAGTATCAACTGTTCTCTTGTTATACTAAATCAGTACAGTATAATATAATTTATATCATCCTTCTGAAACTCCCTTTTCCAAGGACCTTTATAAAAAATACTTGAAGAAGTATTTTCTTTTATCCTGCATACCCTGTAGGTACCCAGTAGTAAAAGAAATACTTTCAGTTTTACTGTTAAATAAAATAGAAATTATTTACAAAAATAACGAAAAGCTGCTCCTACCACGTCTGCTGTAACTTAATTATTGTATCAGAAGGGACCAGTAAATTTTTCCTGTATATAGATTGATTCGATAAAATTGCACTTCAGGTTTCTAAGAATTACATGATAAATGTCAAGTAATACCACTCTTAAAGACAGGCTTGTATTCACCAAATTTAAGGTCACATGACACAGTTAGCTACTCTGACCTGTCTGTATGTCCATATAGCATCACTCCAGCTCAAAATCCAGATTAATCAGGCAATATTACTCCAGTATGAACCAAAATTCTCCTGTAGTCAGTTTTTCCCTAGAAATGTTTTTAGAAATACACTACTGTATTGTTCCATAGTTTAATGTTTCCCACTAATATGTTAGACTGTGGCAGCCAATCACAGTGTAATTTGTTCTGCCACAGACTGTATTGATTTCAAGTTGTTGAATTGTATCAGATCATATCCCTCTAAATGAGCTCACATAGTGCTTGTATCATATCATCAACCATGTATCGTAAGATTGTTGTTAAAACATACGTTTTAAAATGTTATACCTGTAACTACAATGTAAAAGCTATTTGTGTTTTGTTCCACTGCTCAGCCAAGCATGTCTTTTCAATCTCCCTTCACTCCTAGTGAATAAGCCCCTCCCCCATGCACACAGGCCAGGGCTCCAAACTAAAGGTTAATGTATGCTTCTACTTTGGACACATTTGATGTGTCACTTGACAAACTTTTTTTTTTTAAATCATCAAAATGTGTTGCTGGACACTTTCATGTTGCATAACTTGAGAGTTTTGTTATGTTGTGGACATCGTTATATTTTTTCGCATTATAAGATTGGGTAGTGTTATAGTTGCCATGGAGATAGTTTTAGTTGAACTTCCTTGTTGAGGATCTGTCGTTCATGTAAGATATGGTCACCATGGAGACAAGTGACCCTTCCGTAAGCGCTGCCCTCAAATGCAAATAGGCCAATCAGAGTGTATCATCTGACAGCTCTGACCAAGGTCTGACAACTACACAGCTGTGCTTCAATGAAACTCACGTAATCTTTTAAGATTTTGTCATTTTCAGGCTGGTTCTGTGGATTTCGAGCTCATCATGGTTAAACATTGAGTCTGGGGCTATTCTGCCCTCGCAGCATGCTCAGCTTTGTGCAGCTAGACAGCATGAAGAAAGGGAAGCTCCAGAAGTTTTGTTGAGTTGAGTTTTGTTGAGTTTTGTTGTTCATCTTTTGTTCTCAGTTTTATTTCTTTACACTTTTTTCTCCATTTTTAGTCTGTAAGACTGAAAGAATAAGCAGAAAATAAACATTACAAAAGAATAATGTCTGTTGTGTCTTTTACACAACAAAAATATAAAGTTCACAGTATTCTTCACATCAACACATTTACACAATTGTTAAAAAGGCCAATTTATTTAGTTTAAATTCTTATTCTGACGTGATCTGTGAGGGTCGAGGTGGATGGAGTTAGACGATATGCAACCCCCCTTTTGCGTGTCAAGGACATGCCCCAGTTAAGAGCGCCAAAGGAAGCTGTTCTTCCACAGCTAAGAGGTATTGAGAAGAGACTTGCAAAGACACCTGATCAAGACGAAGCCTACAAGGCCGAAATCCAGAAGTTGGAGCAAGCTGGCTACGTAGTCAAACTGGCACCTGGGGCTGAAGAGGACACTGATACTAGTTGGTACGTCCCGCATCATATGGTGCAACATAACGGCAAGAACCGTGTAGTGTTCAATTGCTTGTTCCAATTCAGAGGGAACAACCTCAATGAGCTTCTACTCCCTGGGCCAACGCTGAGTCCATCACTGCTGGCAGTTCTCCTCAGATTCAGAGAGCACTCAGTTGGCATCAGTAGTGACGTCCGTGGGATGTTTCATCAGGTGAGACTTCTCCCTGAAGACAGGCCACTGCTACGATTTCTCTGGAGAGATCTCGAACGTGAAGAACCGCCCAGTGTTTACGAATGGCGTGTCCTCCCTTTTGGCACCTCATCCAGTCCCTGCTGCGCTACCTTCGCCCTTCAGCAGCATGTCAGAGACAGCAATCACTCGGGGGATGCAGCCAGAGAAGCCGTTGAGAAGTCTTTCTATGTGGACAACTGCATGGTGAGTCTGACTTCTGAGGAGGAAGCTAAAGCACTAGTGGACCAACTGCGGAAGCTGCTAGCAGAAGGCGGCTTTGACGTACGCCAGTGGGCTAGCAATGTCCCCTCAGCCATCTTCCCTCTGACAAACGCTGGATTGCACAAGGACAGCCAGACAGTCAAGAGTCAGCACTTGGGCTCCATTGGCACTGCCAATCTAACACCTTATCATACAAGTCCCGATCACTCGACTGTCCTCAAGTCACCATGCGCACCATCTATAAAGTCTTGGCTAGCCAGTACGACCCCTTGGGCTATATCATCCCATATACCACATAGTCCCATAGTCCAGCAGCTTTGGGGTAAGAAGAGGGATTGGGATGACCCCCAGTTACCTGAAGACCTCGTTCAGTCATGGAAAAGGTGGGAGAGTGAGCTTCCTGACCTGCAGCAGATAGCCCTTCCTAGGTGTTACAGCAGCCAGGATATGGATTCCCCCACTAGTGTCAGAGATATCCACGTGTTTTGTGATGCGTCAGAAAGAGCTTATGGCTCCGTGGCCTACCTCATAACAGAGAGCCCCAGTGGCAAGGTGGAAGTGGCATTCCTGGGAGCAAGGTCACGTGTGGCACCTAGGAAGCAGCAATCCATCCCCCGCTTGGAGCTATGCGCTGCACTTACAGGAGCACAGTTAGCTAAGGTGCTGCGGACAGAGCTCTCGCTTCCCATTCGGCAAACCGTCTTCTGGTCTGACTCCACCACGGTCCTGACATGGCTCCAGTCAGACTCATGCCGGTTCAAGGTGTTTGTCGGCACGAGAGTGGCAGAAATTCAAGATCTAACAGACCGTAATGCATGGCGCTACGTTGACACCTTGAGTAATCCTGCCGACGACATTACCCGTGGGAAAACTCTCACCGAGCTAGGCAAACAGAGTTGGCGGTACCAGGGCACATCCTTTCTACGAGAGACTCCGGAGCTGTGGCCTAAGAAGTTAATCTCTTCGCATGCAGAGGGAGATGAGCTCCGAAAACCACTAGTTTGTGGTCTCACCACTACAGGATCAGTTTCAGACACCCCAGAAGCCTGTCAGTTTGACACCTTTGGAAAACTTCTGGAGGCTACAGCGCACTCTATGCACGGGGCGGCTGAAGGAAATCCTTCTGCTAGTGACTTCAAGGAGGCGGAGCTTTCCCTCCTCCAGCGAGCTCAGCAGGATTGTTTCGCCACGGAGGTAGCACACCTGAGAGCTGGGAAGGCAGTACCCACCAGTAGCCACCTGGTCACTCTTGCTCCTGAGTTTGATAGCACCACCCAGTTGATCAGGGTTGGAGGTCGCCTACGGCACAGCACCTTGCTTGATCAGGATGCTATGCACCCCATTGTGCTTGACCCCCAACACTGGATCACCAAGTTGATCATCAAAGACTTTGATGAGAAGCTATTTCATCCTGGTCCAGAGCGAGTATTCGCCGAAGTTCGTCGGAGGTACTGGGTCATCCGTGGCAGAGCAGCTATCCGACGTCATGAGCGACAGTGTGCTGACTGCCGTAAATGGCGTGGAACTCCCCAGATTCCTAGAATGGCTGATCTTCCCCCGACAAGACTTCGTCTTCACAAGCCTGCGTTTTATTCCACAGGGGTACACTGCTTCGGCCCCTATGAGGTTAAAATCGGCCGCAGGAGCAAAAAGAGATGGGGAATCATTTTTAAATGTATGACAACACGTGCTGTCCATATTGACCTCCTCAGCAGCTTAGATGTTGACTCTTATCTGATGGCACTGCGGCGTTTTGTGGCTCGGCGTCGGAAACCATTTGAGATATTGTCTGACCAGGGGACAAACTTTCGAGCAGGAGAACGAGACCTGAAGGAAGCTTTTACAGCTCTCCAGCCCAAGGTTCAAGCTCAACTTGCCAGCCAACAAATCAAGTTCTCCTTCAACACTCCAACGGTTTATGCTAATTGATATGGCAAGCCTGCTGGTTCACTGGTAACGTTTTCTTGAGGTTGTATGAGAGTTGTAGTACTCTGTCTATTGTCCATATGTGGATTATGTTCAATAGTATGCAGACTAATGTTTGTTATCTTCATGTGTGATGTAATTAATAGTGCTCTGGTTCGAATATGACTGAATGTTAATTCTGTACATATCTTGAGTGAGCATAAATATTCGAATTGTTTTATTTTCATTTCAGAACCACACTGATTAATGCACCCACCTTGCCTCCAGTGCGCCCACTGCGAGTGAATGTTTGGTGGTGGTCGGAGGGGCCGTAGGCGCACACTGGCAGCCACGGGGCTACAAACGTAGTTTACCACCACCAGAGCGTGATTGTGTGAGTGAATGAATAATGGATCACTAATGTGAAGCGCT
>JAQFJB010328706.1:0-10053 GCA_029874875.1 Naso minor
GATTGGAACTGTTGACATTAAGCTGTTGACCTTTGACCCAATAAAAGATCAACGGCGTGTTTGAGTATAAATGACTTGTCAGTTTCACTGAAAACCTCACAGATGTCACTGATGATCGTTTCGGCTCTGTTCTACATGTTTATATAAATCATCATAAATGAAATAGTCACATCAGATTAGTCTTTACTTTCAAACAATCCTGATTATTCCGAACAGAAAATGTGCAAAACATCCATATTTGAAGCTCATAAGAAACTTTAAGAGGCTGATCAAGAAAAGATTGTTTGACTGAGCTTGATATCTACAAATTTTTAAAAATTCTAACATAGAAATAAATAAATTATTAACACAAATGCCTAGACTATAATTCTGTATGTGTGTGTGTGTGTGAGAGTGAGGACATTCGACTTTTTTCATGTTTGACCTCAGGAGGAAACACACAGGTGAGATCATCTTTTTGAAAGACTTCTCACATCACAGATCATGTTGATTTAGTTGCTGACTATTTAAAAGTAGCTTCAGTTTAAACTCTGCATTGACTCTGAACGGCCCCTTGTCAGACTCATCTTCTTCAGCCTAAGGTTGCATTCAGACCAAATCGAGTGACGCAGGTTTTCTCATTCATTTGAATGAGGCTTGTCTGTTTTGGCTGCAGCGGTCTGAGCTGCAGCGGCATAAAAAGTTGAAACCTGTGAAACTTTAGGAAAAACGCAGCGTTACCTCATGCTGTGCCAGCTAATAGCAACAGCAACAGCGCAATATCACCACCCTTGGATTAGGGGAAGAATAGAGTACACAACTTGATGTCACACAGTGGGTCCTACTCTGTTAATTAAGTGACATTCCCACCGTCAGACAACCCTTCAGCTTTCACCAGATCACCTGATTTGTTGTGAACGCAGCCTAAAGCAGCTGTTTTTAGAGTCTGACACTGTGGTGAAAGGACAGGTGTGCAAAGGCATTCTAACAACAGGAAGTTAGTTAGCTAATGTTGGTTGTCAGCAGATGCAACATTGTTGAGCATTTTTGGATTTGGTGAGACTACATCATATCTCGTATTTGATGTCCATCCACAATAAATGTTTGCATACTGACTCAGAAATCATTAGAAGAGGCTGCACAACATCCTGAGAATCATCATGTGAGAAGTTTTCTTAAGTATAAAAGTCATCAGTGATAGATGCCTGAACATCAGTGAAAACACTGCAGACAGGAGCTGTTGCTCATTCACACACTGTTACTGGTGTTTATGCAGGTTGTCCCATTTCCTTTGTAATGGAGGTCCATGGGGGGGGGGGGGGGCTCAGACTCCACTCACAGCTCCTGGTTACTGAGTGTGCTCTGCACGATCCGTCAGTTATCTCAGGCTGTTGGACTTCATGCTGTGTTGGCTGGATGTTTGTCAGATGACCAGATGGTTTTATCAGAGTGAAACAAGCGCTGAATGTTTTCAGAGCAAACAGAATCCGTCTGCTGTTGATTTTCCTGCTGTCACAGTTAAAATATGCTGCTCATACACAGAAACAGTTTCCTGCTGCCTTACATGGCTTTAAAACCTCTAATAGCTGCTAAATACTTCTGTTTAAAACACCATTTTATCTGAAAGTGACCTTTGATTCCTATTAAGTCGACATTAGCGCTGCGGCTGAACCAGAAACTACACAGCATGCGTTTCTGCCAGTAATATGATCACGGTTTGATTATTTCCAGACATGTTTCTCCTCATATAAAAACACACCACATTCTTTAAGTTAAAGTCATGAAGCTGCTTCCAAAACTGCTGCAGTCGTCTAATAATGCTAAAGCTAATCCTACTTCCATAAACATGTCTGACAAAACCTTTTAAATGTGCTGAGCAAACATTTAACACAAAAGGTGATAGAGCATGTGAAGGTGAATATTTCAGGCCCAGAATGACATTTTCACCAACTTAGTTCAGCGCATTAGCATGCAGACATTAACAAATTAACACCACACAAAGAACGGCTGAGGCTGATTATTAGACTCAGTATGTAGATCATCTAATCACCAACATTAGCCTCATATTTGTTTCTCTCATTGTTTTAGGTGTGAGAAAAATACTCAGCTAGTTTAAATACAATAAACAACGCTAACGCATGTTAGCCTATTAGATAAGCTAACACCGCAGGTCATAAAATCAACTGAAACAGATGTACGTCAATATTATCTGACCCAAAAAAAACCGTGTCGTATCTGTTATATTGTGATTGTCACCATATACAGTGACAATCACAATATAACAGTGTTCCACAAGCAAATGTTACATAGATAACTGACATTAGTATGGTCCCTCTGTTATTTACTTTTTATTAGGCCTATTGACTACAGTTAATATTTTAAGAAATACACACTGGAAAAACTCCCGGATACGCAGGTGAGCACACCTGGATTCAAACCTGTAAAGCTGTCTGCTTGTGATTGGATCAGCCAGGATACATGTTAATGCCAGGTATAAGGCTATAGTATCTGCAACAGATGCAGCAGATGTTCTGCCCGTGGTGGTCAGCCAAACCAATGAGAACTGCTCACCCAGTGCATATGCCAGAAAAGTTTTCTGGCTTCCAGGTTCACTTCCTGCTTATGTGAACCACTGCATATGCGCAGTTGAGTTCCCGCTTGCCCATAGACTTTACAATGTGGTGTCAGTGCCTGATGCGAGTCCCGCGTCCATGTGAAAAGGTCAGCCATCTTGAACAGCTAGCTATGGCTACACCAGCTGAACAAATCACATGTGGTGATTAAACGCTAATGTTAACGGTTACTGAATAATTTTCTTTGATTTCCAATCATTCAATGACTTTAAGTTTGTGGAAAAGGCATGGTTTGTTGTAAACTGGATGTAAACTGTTGACAAGCAATTTATTTGCCAGTCGAGTTGGCTTCAGTAGGTGTTAGCAGCTAATGTTATGTTAGCATCTTTGCTCAGCCCTAGCTAGCCATCACAAGTTTAGTGCCAGAGTTGCTTAAATGGCTCTTAAAAGGCTCTAGCTACCGCTAGCCACAAAGCCAGCATTAACTCTATCCCAGCAAACAATGATGTTAGTGCGAGCAGACCTATTAGCTGGCTAGCACTAGCATCCTTACTAGTTTTACTATGCAGTACAGGTAAGATAGTTTGTGTTTCCGTTCAAATTTGATTTCTGTTTGAGTTGAACACCAAGTTATTTTTTCGTTATAAAACATCAAACTTGAGTTAGATCGTCAAACTCACATCGTGACATGTGGTTTTTCCGAGTGGTGTAGCCTAGCTAACTCTCCAAGATGGTGGAACTTTTCCCGCGTGTGTGACTCACATCGATGTGGGATTCAAACTGTGCACTGACAAACATCACTGAGCAGCTCTTGGAATGTTTTATAAATACAAAACCTTCATGGATTAAACATTCAGATTAGACAGTCATTATTGAGCTTGTTTGCTTGTTTGTTTGTTTGAGGTGACCTGTCAACAGTTTGACACACTCTTTTACAACAACAGCCTATGGGGAAAATGTTTTTTGGGCCGCAGGGAAATTTTTCGCTGCAATACCACAAGTGGCCACTACAAGATTGTGTAAGCAAGGCATAGTGGCTCTGTCCTGTCTAAATTTTATCATCTGCCTACGAGTGCTGTTCAGAGACACTAACAAGCTAGTCAGGAAAGCACGCTCAGTGGTTGGAGGAGTTGAGCGCGACTCTCTGGAGGAGGTGATGGAGAAGAGGATATTGCTGGAGGTGGTCAGCAGAATTTTTGTACTGCAGCCTATACTACTGATACCTTTGTACTGAACTTTAGCGACGTTTCAAATGCATGAAAATTTCTTGTATCAGAGTATTCCTCCAGTGTGGTATTACCAGTTTTGCTTCAGTAAAAGATCTAAACTGACAGTGGCACTGCGGGTGCATAAAGACAGCTGTGTTTCTAAACTCACAGACAACAGATCAGGGAACAGAGAGAAGAATTCAACACAGGGACGACAGAGCAGCAGCTGATCGAAGATCAATGAAACAGTTTCTGTCAACGTGATTTGACACAGAAACAAAGATAAGAGATGACCTCGAAACACAGAAACCAGAGCAGAGACTCAGTCTGTGGGAATGTTTCCTGTCAGCAGTTTAGTTGTTACACAGATGCTGAAACACACACACACACACACACACACACACACACACACACTAGAGCAGCTTCAACACTGAGCCAAAACACAGCATGAAAGAGAGAGCGAGAGAGGTCAACGAAGCTCTCTCACCCATCTGCACTTGTCATTACACAGATGATCAGGCTGCGTTCACACTCACATGATCGGAGTTCAGAGGAGCCTCAATTACAGAATTTAATGATTCATATTAATAATCAATATCAATGATCAGCATCAATAATCCACACAGTTTGGACTAACATGCCTTCTTGTTACCACAAATAGAAACAAGTGTCAGACACAATAAAACAGAAAGCGAGATTCAGTCAGAAATTATTGACATTTAAATCATTTCAAAAACACATTTCACACACCTCATGAAGCAGCTTTTCAAAATAAAACAGGAAGCAGCTGAAGATTAGCAGTGATGCAACAAAAACATCAAATCCTGAATCACTCTAAATTAAGTTATGGGAGAAATGTAAGTCCAGAAGAAACTTCAGAGAAGCTTTCCAGCATGCGCCAGAGTTCATGTGCGGGTTGAATCTTTTGATCAGTGGAGATTCCTTCCTGTCAGTCAACCGTTTCGTAAACATCCTTTAACACTCAGTTTCCCCTCGTTCATCAAGCAGAGTCATACGACGACCAGCTGAACTCTTAACTGTGTCCTGCTGCTTATTAGTGACGCAGTTTGAGCTGCAGGTATTGATATAGTAATTGATCCAGATGCAGTTATTGAGTCAGAGAACAGAACCCTTTGTTTGACTCTACTTTTTAAAATCTTATTTTATTTATTTAGCTGTAACTTAACCAGGTTAGTCCTACAGGGGAGACCTGACCACCACAGAGTTAAAGTATTAAGAGACAAACACAGTAAAACAAATAAAAGAGAGACATAAGAGATATTATGAGTTTACATTAAAAATCAAATAAATATTAAGACAAACACTCTCATACTCTTGATTTAAATATGAAGTAAACGACAATTTGAAGTTTATCCTCAGACATCATTTCATTTGGATTTCTGTTAAAACTCCAAAGAATATGAACACATTTAAAAGAATTTTCATTTTCTGTCACAACGTTGCTCAAGTATAAAGTTTATCTGAAATTTGGGGTAAAAATTAGGCTACATTAAAAATGGACTGCAGTAGGCTCATACGATTTTTTTTTTACTGATGATGACTGCATGATTTGTTGTTTGTTTTCAGTGTGAATTATTCCCTCTTCAAAGGTGACATACAGAAACTACGTCATTCAATTTCATAAACAAAATTTACGAGTTAAAGTAAAGTGAACATTTTTTTTACACGAACACGTGTCTGCTCTCGTTCTTCGCAGTTTGTTTTGGATGGAACAGTTTCATTGATTTCAGTTTATTCGGTTTGATTGATATAAATAAAAACGGTGTTTATGCAGCGGGTGAACCGGCGCGAGGCGCGTGCAGCTGACTCCGCCCCCTGAAAGTTTGGGTCCGTTTGTTTTAGAAAACAGGAGAAAAGAAACTTCACAAACGTCTGTAAACGCGCGTGGAAATGCGGCGGAATGTGTGAGGTCATAAAACAGCAGCATGCAGTGATGAAGATGAAAATGAAGATAAAGCGCAGCTAACAAAAAGCAAAACTTACAGTTCTGAAGACTCTGCAGAAAACTGACGAGGTTTTGTGCTTCACAGCAGCTTAGTTCTCTTCACCTGAATAATCAGCACATTCATCACCGCGGCTCCCTCCTCCTCCTCCTCCTCCTCCTCCTCCTGCTGGTCTCTGTTTGACTTGTCCTCCTCTTCCTCAGTCCGGTTTCCTCTCCGGCGCTCAGCTCGTCGTGCAGCTCTGCTGAAAACTGACTGAAAGCACCGAGCAGCAGCAGGAGGACGGACAGGGACGGTCTGACTGGATTTAGGGCCCCCGAGGTCGCCCGGAGGCCCCATTACCCCCTCCACCTGTCTGAGACTTTTTTTTTTTTTGGTAGATAATGAATTAATTTACAGAAGAAAAAATATAATACATAGATGCTAGGGATATATAGTATAGCACTACATCATTCATAGAAAATACACATTAGGCTACATTAATTGGAGCCTATGGAGCCTCTTAAAAATATGCTTCATTTTTAAAATGGTTTTCTTAATGTCTTTAAATGTGGTAACATATTGGTGCAGCTCCAGAAAAAAAATGTTCAAAATTAGGTTTGGAGTCTCTTCATATTTTCTTGTTTATGTGGAGTTTTCCCATCATCAAAATCAGTTGTGCAAAAAAAGCTGTGTCCTTGTCCTTCACATTCAGTACATTTACATGGCGTTCGAGAAAATCGATTCATTGTGTTTGTCCAGCTAAAACTGGACTTTTAAAATGCATGTAGGCCTAAACATGTTAGTCCAACTGAAATTGTACTCAATCAAATTTCTCAATCTTTAGCTTACACACCCAGATAATGCAATTGGAAGTCAAATTACTCCTGCATGTATACGTTTCAACTGGACTCGGACTGGCCTAAGCAATCTGCACATCCGGTCTATGACCCGGGATTCAAGCTGCGTAAATTTTTAGAAGAAAGCCAGGAAGAAAAAAAGAATCCCATAAGCACACGGGAAAGCATGCATCGAATTTGTGCTAAAGTAAAGCGTAAATATGAAGAGTGCGGTGCTGTGAAGTTGTCCATTTTCACAATTTAACAAGGATTTCACCAGCTGCTTGCTAACTTGTTTGTAGCCTGTTTGGCTAACAGGAAGAAGGTCCGATAGCAACAAGCTGAACAGGATGTATTGCCTCCTACTGTACCAGGGTCGGACAATAAATTAATTCTCCCTTGGCGCTTGTACACTGGGACAAGGACAGTAGTCCAACTGAATGGTCTAATTGAGCTATAACCATAGTTCAACTTAACTGTGCATGTAAACATACTGACTGTCTTCAAAGTAAATGAGAATGTCTTTTTCCTGGAAATGTATCACCTGTCCAGTTGTTCTCCTTATATAATGTTGAACATCAGTCAAGAATATTTCAGAGAATACACATTGATAAAACAAATGATAAATTGTTCTTTCTCTCATCCACAAAAATCACAGAAGTGTTCAATATCAATTGTTAATAACCTGTCTAAAATTGTAGCTCCTCCTCTTCTGCGTCCTTACTCGCACATGACTCACAGCAAACAACAGGAAGTTGAAGAGAGAGCCCTCAGGCTTCTCCTCTCACCTTCATAATTGAAGCATTCATGTTTCCATCTCTGTGTGAAATTAACCAGTGCACACTCAGGAAATGACTTAGCCCCGCCCCTTCTCCTGCCAGGCTCAGTGAACAACAGGGGGCGTTTTTCCACATTCAGCCTCTTTTTCTGCCCAGTTAAGGAAACATGCAGCGTTTGCAAATATTGTAAATTATATGCTTTCTATGTTTTTTTACATAAAAACTAAACATTTGTGTTTAAAATCTCATTAGATATTTATCTGTTGTTTCATTCGTTTATTTCACCACTTTGTGAGCATCAGTCTTTGGCTCACCCATTTCAAGCACCAAAAGAATTCAGCCTCATGAGTAATTTTTCACTGGAGAATTTAAAAACGCCAAAGAACGAACGTCAATTTTTTTGACTCTTTGTCACAATAATCTCCCTAAACATTATTCTGGGACAGATGGTGACCTCAGAAAGCGGAGACTCCATACATTTCAAAACTAAATCTGTAAAATTCCTGTAAAATTTATTTGTGTTTTTATTGTCATCTTTTATCTACAAGCATCATTTCTCTTGTCACATATGTTTTCTATGGAATCATCAAGACAAATTGTGCAATGCAAGGCAAGCTTCTTTACACTGCACCTTTCATACATGAGGCAATTCAAAGTGTTTTACAAAGGCAGAGAAGAGACATTAAAATGAGATAATAAGAAAACATTCAGTTTTCATTTAAAAGACAATAAAAAAAACAAACACTGTGTAAACACAATGTTGTCTCTCTGCTGCGATCTCCAAAACCTCACTGGAAATCCTCAGATTTAATATGTTCTGCAGAAAGTTAAATACCTGATTGGCGACTGTTTTCTCAGGGATCTTAGAGAGAAGGGGGAGGTTTGATGTACAGAAAGTCTAGTTGGCTTCAACGTGAATCAAGCCGATCAATAGCTGCTATAAAGTCACAGAGTCAACAGAGGAGCCTGAACACTCGTGCCAGTCTGAGGTCTTTCTTTGGCTCTGGAGCTGACAGGAGGTCTCGTTTGGACTCCACTCAGCCTGGAGGAGAGGTTGGAGAAGAGCGTGATATTTTAATATTTGATATTTTATAATTTTGTCTCTTTTGAGGCTGCCGCTGTAAAGGCCTTAGTGCGGAATCATCTCTTTTCCTGCATGGTAGCAAAAACAAATCTCTTATTCTCAATGAATCGTAGGTTTTCAGGTCCAGTGAATTTTATCTGAAATAGCAGAAAAGATAAAAAGATTAATTATATTAAAAAAACTGACCAGAGATGAAATGACAAATGTTAAAATAACTGTCAGAGCAAACTGCAAATCCTGACCCTGTCAACTAAAACAAAACTGTATCTTAACACAAGGTGGCGCTAGAAGAAAGAGGGTGGGTCTTCAGTAACCCCGGAGACTGTGGCCTTCAATCACAGCCAATCAGGAACCAGCAGTACTGACCATGTACCAGCTGATGGCAGCTTGTCAAATGCAATCAACAATCAATATTTCACATCTCCTGTTGCTCATTTTCAGGCTGTCAACAGTGCTTAGGCTAAAGTAATTAATGTTAATGTCGATTGATTTACCACAAACAATACGTGTGCAGTTTTTCTCAGATGTGAAGATAAGGTTTGAGGTGTCTTTGTTTGTTTCTTTTGTTTTTTAAAGAAGCTTTAAATTGATGACAGTGAACCTGATGGTGAAAAAAGAGAAATGTGTGAATGATATAATGTATTCGCTCAGGGTCACCAGCAGAGGGCGCACTCTGCCAAAGGCTGACAGCAGGTCTGATCAGCAGACTCACAGATCGAGGTTAAACAATTAAAAACAGAGCAGTTGTGCAGCAGTCTTTGTGACGTCATGTTTGAGTAATCAGATGATGGTGAACTTTTCTTCAGACTGAAGCTTCTCTTCAAGCTGAGACATGACACACAAAGTGACTCAGGCCTCCAACACACTGAGAGACAGACAGACATGTTGTTTCTCTCCACATCTGTTCCTCTCGCCCAAAAGCTGGCATCGGGTTTAAAATATGTCTGAAAGTTCTCTGTGCTGCTCACAGGTTTCTGACTGGACAGCATTTATTCCTTCTCCTGTCTTTCTACGTCTCTTTGCGGTCATCATTGCATCACATTGAAATGCTTTGAGCTTTGAACCTTTGAGGTAATTTTTTTGGTCTCTTTGTCGCGTTGTATTTATTTGTGGTTGTTTATGAGTGTCTTTGTGGTCACTGAGTCTTTTAAAGGTCTTCTCTCTCTCTCTCTCTTTCTCTTTCTCTCTCAGTCCTCAAGGCAGCCAGACAGGAGAAAGGAAGTGAAGTACAGTTGCCTTCAAAACAAAAGAGCAGAATCATTGAGATTATATTCTTCCTGGTCAATAAACTATAACTAAAGATAGTCAGTTACACAAGATCTCCCACTCTAGGCTTTGTCAATGGTGTGATACACATCCCATCCTAAGTGGGCGGAGTCACATTACCCAAGGAGACAGTTAGGAACCACCATCCCTCTTGTCTGGAGGTGTTATAAGGTCGTGTGAGTGGACTGAAGCAGCTGGAATTTGCATCACCGGATATTTGTTTGATCTAAGTTTTAACTTCTAATTTACAGTTTCACCTATAAGACCATTTAAATGTCTGTTTATGTCCATTGTGAAGCAAGGCGGGAAGCACTGGTTCCCAAATCTCGTGAGAATGTGTCGCTGAGACATTTTTGTGTGAGAATGTTCGGAAGTGTCTTGT
>JAQFJB010328872.1:0-10031 GCA_029874875.1 Naso minor
CACAAGGATGTGGAGTGAGACATGGCCCTGTTCTTCAACATCGAATAAGCTTGTTCCTTCTGGCACTACACTGAGTCATGTAACCTTGTGGTAGAACATTGTTTGTTAACGTTCTTGACCAGTTTGACTGATTGTGGCATTAGCTTTGCAGCACACACAGCATTCTGTAAAATGTCAGTCAAGGGCACTTCATACAGTCTTTTTATTTACATTTAAGGCATTATCCTTCTGTCAATGTTCTTTTTGTTTTATCATGACCAGTGAAGCACTTAAGTGTGCTTCCTTATGAGAGCTTTGAGAAAAATAAACTACTAATTATGTCATTCGGACCTTTAATAACGATGATGATCATTGAGATTTCCCTGTGGATGGTGGTTTACATAGTTGGTTGTACGTGTGGTCAATTAGTGGTGCTACTGTCTGACGCTATGAACAGTCAAAGCCATGCAACCAACCAACTACTTCTTCTTTACCCTCCTTGTCACTGATAAGTCAAGTGAGTAAGGTGGGACAAAATGGAGATATAAAAATATTTTTTATTACTTCGTCTTTGAATGTTTTCTACTCCAGATATTTATTTAGTTCAAAACTTACAGGTGCTCTAAATAGATTCCTCTGCCAGTTTGTCTAACCAGAGTCACTTCTTCATGATCCCAATCTTTCTGATTACTGCAGTTCGGCCTTCTGCCATTTTATGGCTTTTTTATACAGCAATGATGGAACACATGGAAATGGCAGTGTGTGTATGTGTGTCAATTGAGCACTAAGCTTACACACCTTTTTTCATCTCAGTTATCAAATTCTGTGAAACCGACCTCACAATGCAGTAAATAAACACTTGATTCCTGATTTTGCATTATATGGGGTGTTTCTTCTCCCTCTGTAACAGTTGGCTGTAACTGACTGTACTTCGTTTCACAAAATGTATTGTGATACCATTGTTGTTGAGGGCAATCATGACTGTCGTGAGTCATGAGTTACTTTGTGATTCCCACCCTTCCTAATTAGTGGAGGCACAAAACACAATATGCTGACAGATGTTTGAGGGAGTCTCTAGAGTAAGAATAGAAATGAGGCACATACGTTCAGATCCATAATGACTAACATCAGCAAAACAAACTCAGGTTCACACACAGCTCTATAAATCTAATGAAAAGAACGAGTATCTACATTTATTTACATGAGTATATGTAGTCAAGAATTAATTGGACAATGCCTCATTTTTTAATTCACCCATACATGTGTAGATGTTTTCCTTAAAGTACTTTAGTTTGTATCTATTTATTAATGTTTTGGCATTAAATGCTGTAGAATTTCATGCCAAACGACATTATTTCAAATAAATAAGACTAAGGAAAGCACACACACACACACACACACACAAACACAAACAAAGGAAAGAGTGAGCACCTTTCCAGAACTGCAGAAGTGGGCGGAATAATTTTGTGTAACAAGTGGACAAAGGCAAAAAGGAAGAAAGCGAAATGCTGTTTAGACACACACACACACACGCACACACACAAATACAAATCATCTTAATCATTACATTTGTCAACACCGCAGCGAGCTTGTTGCTACGGACAACATCTGTTTATTCCAAGAACTATGTGTAAAAAAGAGCACAGGTAGGAAGAGCACACTACACATGTCCACACTTTTTCCTCTTTGAAAACAACAGCAACAGCTTTGATACATTTCTGCCTTTGTTTATCTTGTATTGAGAAGGAAAACTTGTGCTCACTTTGTTGGAGTCTTTCAGTCAATTGTTTGACAGTTATGACAGCAGTCAGCAGCGCCATTCATTTAATCTCTGCTCTGATTAATCACGGCTTTGGTGTCTGGAGAATCATCGGCTGCTATAATCTTCTAAGTGCGAAAAACCCTGTCTGTCTGTCTCCCCACCCATCTCTAAGTCTGTTGATGTCTAAATTCTAATACCTGTCCCTAAATCAGATAAGTGAGAAGAGCAGCAAGTGAGTTCTCTGACTCAGGACATGGAAGAGAGGATTATAGGGAGAAGAGTAAGGTAGTGTGTAAGGAAGCCAAAGAAAAAAGAGTTCATCATAGTTTCATAATCACGCTCATAATCATGTGTTCGAAGTTATGTAACCCAAGAAATTTAAGTTTTTTGCCAATATTTTGGTCATTAACAAGTAATCTTTTTCCAGGTAATGATAAAGGAAAAAGTGGTTGCTGAACCCTCCTTATTTCTAAGAATGCAGCAAATGTCTCTCTTCTCTTTCTTTCTAAGAATGCAGCAACTGTTACTGTGTGCAAAAAAAACCCATTCAAACTTGCACCATCCTCCCTGACTCAACTAGGATGAGAAAGCAGCAGTGTTTGAGGATGCAAAAGAGTGAATGGAAAGAGGAAGCAGTTCTAAAGAACAAAGCAATAAACCAGAGAATAAAACGATTATTTTCTGATTATTTCACAGTGCTCCTGCCATAAAGCACAATGAAGTGCCCATACCTCTGCAAATAAACAAATTTCTCTCTATAAAAACCTCTTTTATGGTGCATCAATTCCAAATTTGACTATGATATGGTTTAATTATTATAATGAAGCCCTCTGGATTTAAATTTCAAACCAAGCATAGATATAAAATTAGAAAGGAACATTATAAAGTAAGGAAATGAACATGTCAGCCAGTTCAACATACCTCTATCCCTCTACCAACTATTTTGCATCAAACAAACATACCTCAAGATTCCACATGAAACAATGATTTCTCTTTAATGACTGATTAGCCCGTGTTGATGTTTCACAACTCAGGGATTTCCATATCAAACCATTTGTCTATGCTTCTCTAAGTATCTGTTTCTAATCAGATGACTGGCAGACATTAAATGTGCAGAAAGTGCAGCTCCTGGTCAATGTTGAAATTGTATAGATTGTACAGTGTTTGTTTTTATTCTAGCAGTCCTTCTTTTTTTTTGTGTGCATGTTTGTGTCCACTTTCATCAGTGAGCATGTGGGTGGAGAAAAGTGGCACAAGAGAAGATTGTATGCGGGCGTAACATAAGTAAACAAGACACATAGCACACACGCTTTTCCTGCATGGGTGCACAGACACTTCACACTGTTGCCAATGATGATTACATTCGGTTTTGACATGGTGCATCTCGGGTGTCAAGGTTTGTGAATGAATGAGAGTTGGTGTAATTATGTCTATGCACATATGATCACACCTGTCTATGTGTATTAAAGGAGAGCATCCATGTATAATGTGTCACATGTCCACTGGTGTGTTCTCGTCCTTCTCACCTCGTTCTCCTTGTGCTCGTACTTGTTGGCATTCTTGCCCTGGCTCTTTCTCCTCAGTTTCTTCAGGTCTGACTGGGACCTCTCCAGAGAGTCCTGCTTCATCTTGTGCTCCATCTGGTATCTCTTAAATGTGGCCTGAAGCACAGAAAGATCGATACGAATGCTGGAACGTCAACCTGATATTTTCCAGGACCACGTTAGCACAGTTTGCACTTTCAGAACAACAGCCTCCATACCTCAATACAATGTGGAACTACATTAAATGCTGTGTATGCAGTCACAATGAATGAAAAATTTTCACTATTATGTTTAATCAAATGTTTTAAAATTAAGGCCTTTTTGCTTGCAGGAATGTTAACATGTGCTTTCAGCTTATTACATAAAACATTCAAAATCGACTGGACAACAAACCAATGAAAAAAACAAAAGCAACGAAACATACATTTGTATCAGTGTGTGTTCTCATGAGGGGGGTTGATGCGGCTGTCACAGAATGACTCAGACACAAAGAAAAACATACTTGCACACTGTTGTGAAGGCGCACACACACACACACACACACGCGCGCATGCACAGGAGCTACTCACTGTCATGTATTTGACATCCATCTCAGTCTTCCTCTCCAGCTCAGTTATTATCTCCCTGTGGAACCTCTTGAACTTCACGTGAGGAAGAAGAGGGACCAGAGACAAGAGAGGGGAAGAAAACACACTCGTGATTATAAACTGGATTGGAGGATGGAGCACAACTGTTTGTCAACTTTGATGTCAGTGGTAAACAGGAAAATATTGTCGGTCTCAAAGAGAGAAACAGAGAGCGATCATTTCGAGTGTATCAGTGCGTGTGTGCGGGGGTGACAGCCACGTCCAAGGCTTATGAATGAGTCAGAAACAAAGCATCGGAATGCCCACAGACTTGTCTCCCTTTCTATCTAGCTCTCTCCATTAATGTGAGGCTGTCAAAGTGTTTCCCTCAACAAAGCCTTGTTGAAAAGCGGCGGCGGCGCACACATGGGGCGGACGATTGAACTGGAAGACCCCATTACGAACACACATTGATGACCAAGGACACCTTGTCGCACAAACAATGCACGGCCTCATCACAGCCTGCAAAAGTTTCTCTCCCATCGGTTTCTCTGACCTGAATGTATGTTGTGACTCACCAACTGGAGTTCATTAACAAGTCAACCCACTCACTGATGCAGTTAGCAACCAGTCTCAGAGGAGTGCCTCGCAACTTTTCTGCACCAAAGTGTAACTGTAACAGGTTATTTTTTAACTCTGGCAGTATTTATCTCCAAAGCACAAAGCTTGTGCAACATTCTAAGAAATAAATCTTCTTGTTTCCAAGTTAATATCAAACATTTCTACATATATTGATAATAGTTATAAGTGAGGGTCACCACACCACCATAAATATTACAAATTGTTGTGGTACAGTGCTGAAACAATTTTTTGATTGGTGGATAGACAGAAAATTATTTAACAACTATCAGTAATCATTTCATTGCTTTTAACAATTTATCAAACATTTGCTTAAGTACCAAACGTTTGTATGCAGCTTTTTCTTTTCTATCCCATGTCATCACAATCTCAATCCCTTCTGACATGTTTTGACAGAAAAACAACTGACAGACGACACCTTGCATTTAGTCAGTTCAATCATTGCACTTCTTAAACTGCTCTACTCTAAACTGCTTATAAATGCACAGGACAGTGCAAGAACAACAGCATGGCAGGTTTTAAACATTACAAAACCCATACCCAAAATAAAATCAACTACAGTGTAAAGTAAGTTATGCATGACATCCTGCGAACAGAAACATGCGGGATGCGTGAGCACAGCAAGGCCACGCACGCGCACGTGTCGCTCATGCATCCAGTGTGTCCCAGGGGTTAGTAAAAGTTCTGAAATGTATATGAAGCAGTTGCCAGAGTCACTGGGAAAAACCTAACACACACATCCCAAAAACTAACTGTGATGGGAAAAGTGAAGGGTGACAGAAAGGGGGGTCATGTGAGGTAATGATAGCGATGTTGACTGATGTTAATAAACTATTTTTGAATCGGACGGTGGTACGACCTCCTCTACTACCATCAGCAGCTCTGTGGTGTGCCAGGATTTTATAACTGAACTATGAGCACTGAAACACACCTTAACTTTCTCTGACAGTGTGGAAGTCTGATATCCTACAGATAAACAAACATGAGACTCATGTGGGCTGATAAAGGAATTAAGTATGTCACTAAACTGAAAAAAAAAAAGAAACAGTCTAATATTTGTGTTGAAAAGCCATGTTCAATTTGACAAAATTTTGAGTCAGGTATAGCCCTAAATGGTATAAAGCAGTCTAAATTTGTCTGTACTTTCTTCATGTGCCAAATTGTAACAGCTCCAGCTGGTGTTTTCCCAGGGCGTGTTGAGGCCTGTCCCTTGTTTTCAGCGAGGAATTAACCAACAGGTGCTCCAACAACCTAAACTTGTTGTTTGCCTTCCTCACCCAACCTCTCTTTACTTGGCCAAGATGTTACTGTAGCTGTTGAAGGTGAGGAGGAAGGAGAGGAGTCTGTGCCTAGCTTCCAAAGGTGGGAGGAGTAAAGAGGAAGCTACTGGCTGACTGTGTGAACCAATACAAAGTGCTTAATGCATTGAGGCTTCGGTTGTGGTTGTCTGAAAATACTGAACAACAGGTTCAGAGAGTGACAGTGTCTGACAAAGTGTGTCTGGGTGAGGCAATGCAATCAGGGAGCAATTTCACGAAGCACAAATGCAAGGTCAAAAATGTCTGTTACTCACATTTTCCTCCAGCTCAAGATGAACCCTCCTGTGGACCTCTGAAATATCCATCAGCACTACACCTGCCACACAGAGAGAACGAGAGAGGGAGGGAGAAAAATGTACAGGTTAACGTTAGGAGGAAGACAGGCCAGCAGTAATCTAATTGTCTGGTCTTGTTTCTTTCGGTTATCTACAGATATTATGCAACACAGTGACAGTATTACACAGTGACAACAGATGCACTGTAAACACTTTATGCATTATGTACACTGGATATGGATGAAAGTATCACTCAGAAATGAACTGTGTCATATGTGACCACAAAAACCTTCCCATGTCACCGGCTACAGATTAGGCTACAATCCTTTCGGTGAAATGAAAGTAAAATAAATACATGTGCCTGGACCAGAAAAACCAGACCACCGACTGCTCAACTAATCAAAAAGAGCTCAGATGGCTGACAGCCACGAATTATAACCCTCTGTTTTTTTATGTTGCTCAAAAAAAAAAGCAATCAAATTAGGATTATGTAGCACAATCATTATGTGGAAAACTGTAATTAAATTTCCAATTGCCCTCCTGGCTACAGTACACAGCGTACTGTTGGTAAATTTAAAAGTCATCATAAAAAATCACCAAAAACATAATCATACTTCTTAATTGAAAGTTTATTGGGTTTTTATTGGGCGTCTCTCATAAAAACAGACAAAAACTGAAAAAGAACAGCACCACAAACTGCACAAAGATGAGCTGCTACAACCTTGATTACAAAATGCTGGGATGCTCTCTATCATGTTATTAAAAAACAAACAAACAAACAAACAAACAAACAAAAAAAAAAGGAAAAGGACAAAAGAATGCAATCACGTGCAAACTGTGTTTACAGGCAACACCTCTCTGAACTGTAGTAATATCTTTCGTACATTATGTGTTTAAAAAAGTGGTGAAGCTTCCCCCATCACTGTGATGATTGAGCCCTTTTAGGATGCCCCTTTCGTACCCGGTCAATCGCCTGTTACCAATAAACCTGTTGACCTGTGGAGTGTTTCACTCAACAGGTGTTTCTAAGCATTTCACAACTTTCTTCTCCTTTCTGCCTTTTGTTGATTTTGTCCCACCTTGTTTGAAACATGTTGCTGGCATCTAATTCAGAGGAAGTGTATATTTAAAAAGAAAAGAAAATAATTAAGTGCTAAATACATTCTCAGTTTTTTTCTAATGTTTTGAGTCTAAACCTGAAAACATTATCCAATTGTTTTATTTATGTTTTACACAGCTTTCCAACTCTTGTGGAATTAGTTGTATAATGCTTGACAAAAGTCAAAAAAATTTAATTAAATAACTACAGTTGCTTAACAAGCTAAACGAGACCACAACTTTAATAAGTGATAGCAAACAGAAAGATGTCACAGCAGTGCAGCTTTATGCAGCATTAGGAGCAGTAACCGTTGTCGATGCCAAATGGCCTTAATGCTGATTTGTGTCTGTTCAAAACGTTTGTCTGTTGCCTGGATAGTGCCACTCAGACTAAAAAGGCCTCTGAATGTGTGTGTCTCTATATGCCTGCGTGTATCTAACTGTTTAGGTCCCTTGAAAAACACCATTTTCATAAACCCTTTCATCACTGGTAGACTTAAAGTAACTTCATTGTAAGAAACAAAGGAAAAAGAATGATGGGAAAGTGAAAATACAGAAGCACAACTGCTGCTTGTTTAAAAAAAATGTAATTTTGGTTTGTTTAAAATCTTATAAAACAAATTATTAAAAAATAAATAAATAAAATAACCTGAGAGATCGCCTTTCAAAGACATGCTTATATACATCCGGTTGAAGACTGTTTACCATTGGATCGCGTGCCGTCATGGATTTAAAAGCAGGATGCAAATCATCGCAATGGAAACTTTTAACTTTGTGTTATAACTTTTCCCATACTCAGCTTTTCCCAAGGGCATTTATTTTCTGCGTACAGTGAGCAAATGTCAAGAGAAAAAACATGTTTCAGCAGCCAAAAAGTACAGCTGCACTATACACAGGGGTGTTAAAAGTGATGTTTAAAAAAAAAAATGTAAAGACAGATTTTTTCACAGCAGATATCGTGGCTTCTGCTCCAGAGCACACGAACAGCTAATTTGTCTTTAACAAACGGAAGACATCACAGAAGGGAGGCGTTGGCTTTGTAAATAATACATTAGCAAATCGATATTTCCATATTTGATAAAGTTTGTCGAATAGATAGTGTAGACTAATACTGAGCAGAGCTGTGAACTTCACAGAAAGGCTTTCTAAAGATCAATAAAGCTGTCATGTGCCTTGACAGCAGTTATTTGTCTTCAAAAATCAATAAATCAACCCATCAATATGTAAAATTATGTAATTCAATCAGAGTTGGTGTCTAAAGTCACTTTTTCCAGCCACTTTTTGTTCAACAAGAGTTCTGACGTGCAGAAATTTACGACGCAAAGCGCGACAGATGTTCAACAGGCTGTCTGTCTGAGGTATCACAATGACCTGCGCATTCGTCAGTATGTAAACAGTGCCCAACCCCACTCTATCTTTCTACACCACGACTGCCCCACCTTGCCTTACAGCAAGACTGGCTCTTTTACTCAGTGCGGTTCAAACAGCTCCGCAGATAAAGGCGACCAGCTCTTTTCAATAAATCTGCCCTTTGACAGAGCAGAAGGAAGGGGGATGGGGAGGGGGCTAAGATGCTGGTTATGGTAATGCAGGAAATAGTACATTAAGTATGAGTGAAAAAGGAATGATGAGTGTGTTTTGAGTGCTGGACAAAGCAAAAGCAAGGAAAACTTGAGGAAAAAAAAAGAGAAACTGAGGTTAGAAGCACATGATGGCAGAGAATAAGTAAAGTCCACAAAACCACATTATTAAGAAGGAAGCTAAGTTTGACAAAACAAGGTTAACCGCCCGGTACTGAATGTATGACACACTGAATTTTAAAATACTCTTATCTTACATTAAGAACGTAATCTTTAAAATTTTTACAGGTGTGATACAGAGTCAAATACCTGACAGACTTGTTTATTTGTGAGACACAAAAGGTGTGAGTCAGTGACTTACCAAATATCAGAATCAGGAAGTCAATGCAAATATGTCATGTCCCTGACCTGCACAGATGATTAAGTAACAGTAATGTCACAGGAATCATGAGTCTTTCTCTGGCAGTTCACACTTGTTTATTGTTGTCTCCGTCTGCACAAAACGTTGCCAAGCAACAGGTGCTTTCAATCGAGCAAGGTGCAAGGGCAAAAGTGTGTCATGGTGAGGATAACGCCACAGGCAATCCATCGCCATTAGCTAACAAAACCAAACCGAGATAAATCCACACAATACAGACAGGCTGCCTTCAGCCCTCTTTCCCCAGGATGTAAATGGGTTTGGAGTCATGGCTGCACCCACTGTGCTCTGTGGAGCAGTTTCACTCTCACAGAGCTGATAGTTGTTACTCAAACACAAATGGTAGCATCTGGCAATTCAGCGAGCTTGAGTCACAGGGTAAGCATGTAAAGTGTAACTTTTAAGCTTAATTGTTAGGAGTAAAGGAGATAAACAGTATGCAGATCTGCAGATCATTACATACTTTAACCCAGATATATTAGCAAACGGTCACAATAAAGGGCCCCTCTCCCTACACAGCTGAGTTACGTGAAACGACGCCATGACGCCTACAGTAAATGCATGCTTGTCCTTGAGGCACTGTCGTTCACGTCACTGTCAGAATGTGCTGTTTGAGCAGCACCACTTGGTGATTTAATCAGCTGTTTCTTGCCTCTGGTGAGGTGAAAAACTTTAAAACAAACAAACAGGAGAGCAAGTGAAACAAAGACAGAAAAAAAATGCTTTAAAAAAAAAAATCTTTCATGATGCAGAGATGGATTGGTCACACACATCTGTGTGTGTGTGTGTGTGTGTGGGTGTGTGTGTGTGTGTGTGTGTGTGTGTGTGTGCAGAAAGGCAGAGACAAAGAC
>JAQFJB010328901.1:0-10026 GCA_029874875.1 Naso minor
TTAAAATTAAATTTTATTTTAAATTTTTTTAAAAAAAAAAAAAAAAAAAAAAAAAAAATTAAAAAAGAAAATTTTCCAAACATGTGAGACATAACAAGAAGCCCCAACTACATGCTGTTCTTTGTTTGATTTAATCTTAAAAATTTGTGTTTTTTTGATTGTGTATGTTTTTATGTAAAAATTTTATGAAAAGTAAAAATGTACATATTACAAATACCTAGAAATTTTAAAAGTACACAATACATTACTGAGTAAATCTACACTGTTACATTTAACCAATGGCTGACATCAGGTTTAGGAATAGCTGACATGCTCGATGAGCTATAAGTATAAAGTGTCACCTTTGGAATGAGCAACAGGCCCAGAGTCACAGTCACGGTCAGGTGAGTGTGAGCAAAGAACAACATGAGCATCCAGTCAGGGTGCAGCCCAGAAACCAGAGAGAACCTGCAAACACACACAGACAGAAGAGATTCTGTTCAGCCAGCAGCACATCTCCAAAGTTAATATTTGAAAGCAGCTGTTGAACTGAGCACTGTGTGTCTCTGTTAAATATGGTTAGATCCACAAACACACACACATCGAAAGTTGCCTTCAGTGACTCTCCAGACAAGGAGGAAAAAACAAAATGTAGCCCACCACAACTCTGAGGCACTTCACTTTAAAAATTTAATTTTGTAAATAGAGACATGAAGCAAAATTAGGGGGATATTAGAAAAGCAGTAGTACCTTGTTTACTGAAACCAGTTACGGTACTTGATTTTGAGAGGCACTGAGTAAAGGCTACAAAATCAGTTTCCCTTAGCTTGCTTTTGAGGGTAGTGAAGATATTTTGTTATGACAGAATGCACAGTAAATGTGCGACCGGCTGCTTAATAGCCACAGATAGGTAGCAAACATCTGAGAAAGAGAATGCATAAGAGATGTTCTTTAAAGCAACACGAGTTCGAAAAACAAAACTTAATGCTGCACGTCAATATGTCGCAAAACCGGGTCACATTTTACAGAGAAAATGCCCTCAGTGTCTAGTGTCTTTCCCTCTTGGTGTCCTACGACTGCTCTGCCTCAACTCTGTGATTCACGGAGGTTCCTGAAAGCAACGTGTAGGCTGCCTGCAGACCAAAGCTGCCGCTGCAGCAGCAGGCAGTTGTTGGGGATGGGGATGCAGTGTCACTAGCATTGAGACATATTAATGTGCAAAGTTTAGTTTTGTTTTTCCAACTATAGTTTGTACTGCAGTCAAGAGAGCCAGTGTTGGAGAATGTTAAAAGTACACAAAAGCCTGAATTTGCTCCAAAATTTTGGCACCAAATTTCCACAACCAATCAAAGGCAGACACCGTGACAGATAAATCAATGTCAGTATTAAACAATGTTAAGTGTTGGGTGTTTTGTGCGAATGCTGTGAAAAGATTTCTCTGCACCAGCACAAAATGCTTCAGTGTGTGTATATATGTGTGTTTGTGCATGTGCATGCATGTTTGTGCATACGTGTGTGTGAGAGGAAGAGTGAGAGAGACCTCAAAAGTTGTTTCTTTGTTGTTTGAGGTCTTCTAAGGTGGCTCAAAGGTTGTCATCACTCCCACTTTACTTTCATAATTCACATTAGATATCCAAAAGCATAGTGTTTGTGTGTGTGTGCGTTCTCATCAACTCCACCCCATCACCACACACACCACATCCCGCACAAGTCCAGCCTTATCTCTGTGCGACAGCAGCAGACCGACTCTGTCAGCTCACAAAAACACTCTAATGTTTTTACTCCCCAGCCAGCGAGAGCAGCTTGATTTAGAACAGTTTCACACCACTGATGAAGGTGTCCCCATTGGACTTTTCAGTTTCTCAGCAGATTAAAAGGATGTGATCTTTTCCTTTGTGTCCAACTGAGCACAGTTGTCCTCTACCTAAATGAAAGAATATTCAATCAACCAACAGTTTTATCTGAGAAAGTGTGACAAATGGAATCTTTTGCTCCAGGCTCCTGCAGGGAAACTATAAGAACACCTGACCAGTTTCACTCCCACTGCAGGAGGACTGACAAATAATCTTTGCTTAAGGAAACTGGCAAAAGTGAACATGGAAAACGAATGTGATGCAAAACAAAGAGGAGTTTTTATTGTTCTAGACAACAACCTTCAACTGTCTTACTAAAAGAACTGTAAGATGTGCGGTAAATGTATTAAAGGATGGATGATAAATCAATTAGGCATCACAATCACGAGTCTCCGCAAGCTGATTTGCACACAACGCGAACACGAAGTAGCCGCCTGAAGGTAGGCTAATCACATTCAAACCAGCCTCCAGTCTGCCTTTCAAAATATTCGACAGGCTGTCCTTAGACGTGATAAAGCGAGAGCATCCAAACCAGAAAAGATGATTAGCTCAGTCTTGAGACAAACTAGGATTGAGAAACAGTGAAACTGAAGCTGTTGCTGCTTTGGTTTTGTGTGTGAAGTTTTAGATCTAACAGTAGTTTACTCACACATCTCGCAGACATCAACAACATTTATTTGGAGTGCTTCTGTTTACCAATCCCTGACTTCGTCTATCTGCCGTTTGGAGCACATGGTGTACAGTTGATCATACAGAAGCATTTTCAGTCAAAAAACAGTCTCAGGGTATTGTGTTGGATACCCTGCTGATGATAACAGTGAGAGTGAGAGATGCTACAGGGCCTTCAGGAGCTGCAGGTGATAATTCACATAGGTTCATATTTAAACATACTTATTTGATCCACTGTAAATATTAGATGATGGAAAGTTTTGATTAGTACAGTTTTTAAGACAGTAGTATGACAATGTCTTGTCCATTGTCTGTTATTATCTTTAGGTTTGGGTAACATTAACTGATTGAACTTATAATTACTCAAACAGAGGACATTTAAAATGCAGCACGCAGTGTGATTTAAGACTGATACTGGCTGGCCAGGCAACAGAAAACCAGAGACTGTTGTGCCCACATCTTTGCAGAGACTTGCCTCCACCACAACATCCAGGATTAGGCTGTTGCACTCGAATGGCAGAACTGTGTCCACAGCCGACAGAGCACAGGACTCTCCAGGGGAAGAGGGGAGGCGGATTTGGTGTTCAACTTTTAATAATGGAGATGTCAACCATATTATTATCACTACCTTGTAGCTGCTGTTCACATTCCACTAGACGTAACTTGAAAAAAAATACACAAAATAATTCCCTTGCTACATATTTAACCATGTATCCAAATCACTGTGTATTGCTTCTTCTTTTACTTTTTTATTTTTCTAATCTATATTATTCTGTGTTCTGGGTGTAGCATTAAGTAGGCTAACACATCTTTGTTTTCAGTGCGCATCCATGTGCTGCACAAGGACAGATAAATTACCTTGATACCTTTAAGCCTAAACAGAGATGAAATGTGATGCTGCTCTTTATTGAAATGTCACGCAGCAGAACTGGATATATCCCTTCTCTTAATGGAGTTGCTATATTTACCGGTTTGCTCTTTAAGGAAGCAGGATATTTTACCCACATATATTTTATATACCGGCACATGAACTCTGTATCATAGAAACAACATTTTACAGGTAGTAAAGTTCTTGATGTTAGCAGCTTTCACACTGGTAGTTGGTTATAAGCCTAAAGTTTTTAGCGTGTTGGCAATTTATTTTTTTAAAGTTGTACAAGAGCGACAAAAAGACAGACAGGCAGTTACATTGCAGAGTTTATTTTAGGTTCTGGTACAGTACCTCTATGCTGTATCTCTGCCTGGGAAACACATTTTCTATTCACCTCCTTTCAGCTGGCAAACCCAGGCGCTCTGCTGACTCTGTTCATTTCCCCGATGAAGGGGGCGGATTAACTCTTGCCTTTCATCTGACATGTTCAGCTTTTGTTATGCCCACTCCAACAGACAAATATCTCTATGATTAAGCTTAAGCAACAGCTGATGCTGCAACAAGCGATAAGTCAAATAGTCTCTCTATGTCATTGTTCACGCTTTATCATTACTACTGCAGAGATGTTCATCCAGAAAAGTAAGATACTTCATTGTTATACATTTTTGTTTAATGTCGCTTTTACACCCCGTTTGCGTTCCTTTTTCTTTTACTCTATCAGTCGGCAGAGAAAAGAACAAAATTTCACTTGTGACCACACCTCTCTGTCTGTCACTGACTGGTTGTGCACACTGCCTGTACCACCTCATCTTCCTCACCCACCTGATGATGTGGAAGATGGCTGAGATGAGGAGCTCATTGTAGATGGCCACAGCCATGTAACGCGGCTCGTGGAAAGCCGAGGGGACGGTGCGGACCGCGTAGCAGAGATACACGCCCCACAGCAGGAACAGGAACTCCGCTGGAAACGACAGGAAAAAACAGAAACAGAAATTAATTACGTTGTTTACACGTGATTTGATGAACATGCGCACATGAGGTGACTTTTTCAACAGGGAGCAGTTATGTGTCATGTTGCAAGTGACACCATATACTTTGAAATTTGATATGAGCAGCTACAGCGTCCTAAGATGCTTCTGAAATCTAATTAAAAGCAAATTTTGAACCACCTCCAGATGTGGCTGGGATCCTTTTATTTCCCCGAAATCCCACTGCAAGTTTTTTCTTTGCTGTCATGACTAAATAAAATCAGTCTGGCAGTCTGAAAAAGTCAAAGATGTTACAAGGAGGAGTTCAAGTCTTTGTTGTCTTTAATTTCACTTTGTAAGAACAAAGCACTAAGCTCAGTTTAAAGCTTTAAAAATAATAGTTTTACCATCATAGGAAATAACTTATCTACTTTCTTTGCAATATTGATATGAGAAAAATACAATCACATCTAAGCAACAAAGCTGGAGCTGCAAGGTGATTAGCTTAACCGAGCATATAAGAGACAAGGGGAAACAAGCAGCCTGGCTATCTCCAAAACTAAGAAGTATGCCCACCAGCACCTCTAAAGCACACCAATTTCACTGGTAAATTCATACTTTTTTTTTTTTTTTTTTAAAGAAATCCTTGCTAAAAATAGTAGGTTTTAGTACAATGTAGGCCTCTGTACAGGTTCATGATACTATACCTGGCAACCAGACCGTGCCCGTGACTCCTTCTAAACTGCAATCTTTGCTCTTCTAGTGAATGTGGTAGCATAGTGTTGCAGATTTTAGCACTGTCGCCCTACAGCAACATGGTGCTGGGTTCAACCTAGTCTTTCTGCGTGAGGTTTGCATGTTTTCTCCCCTGTTTGCATGGGTTCACTCTAGGTGCGCCAGTTTCCTTCCACAGTCCAAATACATGCAGGTTAGGTCAGTTGATGACCCTGAATTGCGTAGGTGTGAATGTGAGCATGAATAGTTGTTTGTCTCTTTATATAGACTGGCATCTTGTCCAGGGTGTTATCAGGCCTTGCCCAGTGTCGATTGGCTCCAGCTCCCCGCGACCCTGCCAAGGATAATCGGTTACAGATAATGGATGGATAGATGTTTGTGTATGGATTAAACAAATGAGACCACATGCGTTAAATAGTGAGCTTTAAAGGTGTTTCCCCTCTTCCAGTCTATATGCAAAGTAGGGTCAATTACCTCCTGACTCCAGCTCCGTAATTAACACACAGACATGACTGGGATCCACTATCTTCGAGTAGTCTCAGAGAGGTTTTTTCCAAAAATGTTCTTTTTCAAAATGTTTAACAATTCCTTTGACCATTAATCCAGTTTGCGTTTCATTTCCATGTTAAATGAAAGCAGCACTGCTCAGTGACTCGTGGCAGAAAGAAGTGAAGCTAACAGTGTTGAGGGCAAAATACTCTCAAATGCAGCAGTTCCTCACATTGCAAGAATTCCCCGTGTTTGAAGTGTGTTTCCCCCGAGTGAGGCAGCTGCTTCCTCGACAGCGTGTTGACACTCCTGCTATCATCTCATCTCACCAAGGACAAACATTCCGACTGTGATTCACGGGGAAGACGTACTTAAAAAGCTATCCATCTTCACGGTTATCAACACATGTCCGAATATACAATACATGCACAGATAGCTCATTATCACCTAAATTGCCAATGTAATGGAATTTCAAAGAACATCGGTGGTAAAATCAATACTAATTATTTTGACTGTGATGAAGAGGATTCCTCTAGGCTTGCTGCGTTCTGGAGGTATGAAATTATGTCTCAGAGCAACCTAATAGATCTTGTGTTTGTTGCTCTCCCGTGTGGAGCAAAAGATGATGCTTGTTAAACTGCAACGGGAGAGAAGATGTGCTTTTACAAGAAGAACACTTTCAGTGTACATATGCATATAAACACTTTAAATGAGCATCACCACGTTAAAGTTTCCCCTAATACAAGCTCTTAAAGGATTAGTCCACCAAAAAATGAAGATTCAGACATTATCTACTCACCTTCATGCTCATGGAAGGTGGGGTGAAGCTTTTTAGTCCACAAAACACTGCTGAAGTTTCACAGAAAAGGGTCATTGCAATAATGTGCAAAACAATTGAAGTCAATGGTGATCAATTTTCAAAGGTTAAAAAAATTCATAATAAAACCATAAAACGCCTCCATACTGCTCGACCAAAGTAATCAAGTGTCCTGAAACCTTGACATGCCCAGTTGTTTTAAAATATTTGCTTAAAGTGTTCACTGCAGCATGTAGCTCCTGAAATGTAAGCCGCGTTTATGTGTGCATACGCACACACAAGGTCTGAAGCTAGTGCGGTGGCGTGAGGCAAGACCAACAAGAGCTCAAGGTGTCTGCAGACCTGCGTTAACATACTACTCAGAAGCTACAAAACACAGCAGACAGAGGTCTGCTGGAGTTAGCAGCAATAAACAAGTGCCACCACATGGGCTTCAGACAGTGTGCATGCATGTGCACGTGAACGCGGTTCCCCTATCAGGAGCTACAGGCCCACACTGAACAGTGAGACTAAAGTCATGACGACGGTGGCGTTTTTCAAAATGGCTTTGCATGTCGAGGCTTCATGACACTTGGATCACTTTGGATGAGCAGTATAGAGGCATTTTATGGTTTTATTAAGTGTTTTTAAAAAAAAACAAAAAAACTGGTCACCGTTCACTTCAATTGTTTGGGAAATGACTGCAATGCCTTTTTTCTTTAAAACTCCGGCAGCATTTTGTGGAATAAAAAATTTTAATCAAGCCTCCATCAGCATGAGGGTGAGTAGAAAATTACTGAATTTTCATTTTTGGGTGAATTATCCCTGAAAAGAGCTGGTATATGGGGCCATAAAGTCTATACAGTTATTACAGGGCATTATTATTCATGAAGAGGCCAAGTCTATAAATCATCACTAATTACATGGTACTTAGCCTTTGAATTGGAATGCATTAAGAGCTGCTTGCAAAAGAGAAAGGGTAACAATTTTAACTAATACAGATTAATTGCGGATTCAAATTGCTTATCAATACTGTTTTGCATCAGCAGTGTTTTGCTCTGCATTTCGAGTCAAAACAGGATTATTTATTCATGTCTCGACAGACGTGTTCCCTTGTCAGCATTATGGCACAACAAGTGAGAACACAAAAAAAACAATTAGTTTTCAATTTTCACTCGCATGCGTCACGGCTTGCATTGTTAGAATTATCCAAAGCCGCTTTGCAGGGAGCTTCCTGTCCTTCAGCGTAGCCTCAGCACACCAGTGTGTTCTCGCTGACTGTCAGAAGGAACAGCGGGGATCCCTCATTCCCTGTCTTGTCTTGAACGCACACACACGCGAGAACACTGATTCAAAAACACAAATAGAGGCATTGTTGTGCTCTAGGTGTTTCATTCCTTTAAAGTGCTGTATTTGCTCCTCTGAAGATGCTGCGTTCTTCTGTCCTGCCTCCAGAGTGTGCTTAGCTGTGCCCTCTACCAGCTCCCTCCTCTTCATACCTTCCTCTCAAGTTCTCCCCCCCTCCCCAGCTGGTGGAAACCTCTTTCTGCATCAATGCACACATCTCTACAAGCTGCAGACTTCACAGGCTTCACTCTTCTTTTTTCCTTCCGCCCTCCCATCTCTTTCTCTCTCTCTCTGTCCGTCTCTTGCTGTCTGTCTGTCTATCAGTTTTCAGAGGCAGACCCAGCATTTCTCAGGCATCCATCTTTTGCCCCTTTCCAAACAGGATTAGTCTCCCCTGCTGTCAGACTGGCTTCAGTGAGGTGTCTGTCACAGCCCCCTGCTTCAAGAATGGGTCATTAGAAGGCAACTATAAAGCACACATGGCCCTCTGAGTGCTCATAAGATACTTGAGGGATAATACCTGCAACATCTCACCAGTGCTATCACTCTTTGTGCTTGTTAGATTGACAATGTTATAAATTCTAGTCACTTTAGGGACCGTACAAAAATGATTTGTCTTGGAGACTGGGTCAGAGGAGGAGAGGAGTTGTGTATTTTCTCCTTTGGCTGAAGGTAGTCCATCTTGTTTATCAGAGCATCTCACCATTAACTAAATGCACAGCATCACTCATTAAACTGTTTGTGAGCTAACCCATTAGGGAAGTTCATTCAAACAATGAAAGCTATCATCAAAATTCATAACAGCATCCATTTACGAGCAGAGATTTGTTAAACTGCAGCCTTTAGGGCAGGACACTCCATAAACAGTCATTTACAGCACATTAATGTCTTCTGGCAGGCAGGCATCAGTTTTGGAGCATTTTATGCTTTTGCTTAAAGATGTAGCTTGATTCATTTCCAACAAGACACCTGTCAAAGCAGATATGCTTATCACATTTCTACAAGATTGAGGTTCTGCAGCACTTATCTGTTCGAAATGATTTGTCACTCAAAAAACAACGGATGAATTGTGCTTCAGACTTACTAGACATTTCAAGATGCAGTTTAGCAACTCCAAACAGTCACCTCTATATGTGTGCAATCAGTTTTCTAAATTCAGTTTTTCTCTAGGTTCTAGCAGCCTCTATATAAGGACTGCACTGTCCACAACAGATGAGTCAGATATGTTGTGGCTGCACGTTGAAAACTCATTTCAGTGAGGTTGGAGAGTGTCTTTGCGCCTTACTGGGTCCATCAGTCTCTGAAATGTAGCAGGCTGTTTACCCTTTGACCACACTGGCACTGGAGCCTCAGGACTTTAAACTACACACAGTTTAGCCAGCATGCTGCCATTATTCCTTACAAACTTATTTTTATGGATGCCAAATAGTCCTAGTATAAAGATCGCAGAATAAAATTTCAGTCAGCATTACTTTTCCTCGCTTCTATGTCATTTTATGGAGTCTATTATAAGAAAGTAGTTTTAAATGTCTTAAAAGAACTCCAAGAAACATAAGGCATATCAAAATAGGTACATGAATGATGATGAATGCCACATAAGAGTTAGTAAAAGAGAACTGTGCTTAAAAAGTAAACTAACACCCCAATGAAAATCTTGTTTTTGCTGACCTTCAGTGCTTTAATGTCTCACCTTGCTAAAGTGATGTAGAAGGGTACCTCATGGTGTGTCGGTACACTTTGATGCCACTGTTGGGTATGGTTATAAATGCAACACAGCACCCCCCACCCCCCACCATATAAGACATTCATCTAGAGATGCCAATAGCTGGGTTTCCATTAAAATGTATCACAAACTTTAGCCAAACTTTCAGAAAATCGGCAAAGGAAAATGCATATTTATGTGTGTTTTAATTGACTACTGTTGTGCGAACATTAGGAGTTGGTTCATCAAAATAATCAGTGGGTGGTGCAAAATTTCCAGCCATGTGTCGCTATACCACTACAGACAAAGAAGGCACAATGTGATGGCTTGATTAAAGGGCACAACTAAAAAAAAACAAACTAAAAAACTAAAAAACAGAGGAAGACCAAAGGAAAAGTAATAGTGAACAGGACAATGGACTTTGGAAATACTGCGCTAATTCAAGGAACATCGTGGTTTCCTCATCAGTCCACACACTCCTTGTGTTTTACTGCCACAGATTTCTCAGTGGAGTGTGATGACGTTTGAGTCATGTGATTCCTAAATGTCATCCTTGATTTGCAGAATCTGTTTCTATTGCACTTATTCGCATTTACCCTTTAAAGACTCACTTTTCC
>JAQFJB010328967.1:0-10014 GCA_029874875.1 Naso minor
TCTTCTACTACGAAGCCATGCTGTTGTAATAGCTGCAGTATGTGGTTTTGCATTGTCCTGCTGAAATACACAAGGCCCTCCCTGGAATAGATGTCGTCTGGAGGGGAGCATATGTTGTTCTATAGCCATTATATACCTGTCAGCATTCATGGTGCTTTTTAAAACATGCAAATCACAGTGTCCCACATCATATGCACTAATGTATGGCCATACCATCAGAGATGCTGGCTTTTGAAACATTTGAAATGTTATCTATGTTCTATTGCAAATAACATATTGGCATATGTGATCTGAAAGTCATTGCATTTCGATTTTATTCACAATTTACACTTCGTTCCAACCATTTCGGAGTTGGGGTTGTACATACCTCTACTTAAGCCCTAAACCATGGCATCAGAATTAGGTACTTAAATTTGCTTGAAAGAAGACAAGTCAAGTGACAGGCCAAACTAGTTACATATTTTTCATATGTAAATAGGCCTACATCAAAATCTACAGCTACGTGGAAACGAATGGAATCCTTTATTTCTCTCAATGATTTACAAGTATTTATAAATCTTAAGCAAAGCACTCTGGATAAGTAGCAACATGACTAAGGGGCTTCTGATAGACCTTTAACTCTAAGGGAATTTTTTCAGGGGTTTTTCACAGGGGTGAAGATATTTAAAGCCCCATTTCATTAAGGATAAATATAATCAAGATGGCAAATGAGGGATCTGGAAATCGCCAAAGTTGCAGTTTTAAGAGAAAAGGAATAGAAAAAAAAGGGAATCCCGCACCCGGTATCCCAGGAACAAAGTTTCAACACTACAGTGTAATCACTTGTCACGTCAGCTGATCGTCAGTTCAAAACTGGCATCAAGCCAGACTAGCGACAGCAATAGAGCAAAAAATTAAAATAAATAAATAAATAAATAATAATAAAACGGGGTGACAAGTAAGTCAAATACCTCAGGTTATGATTGCCTAAGCTATTTATGTTTATGAGAGACCATGTTGATGCAGGAAACCACAGCCAATTCAAAACTATAAATCACAAACTATCAATACTCCACAAACACCAATTATGCATCGGCAACCCCCTAGGAAAGGAAGATTCGCGTTTTCGTGAGCAAGCCGCCACTTCAGATAAACCGATTACATTCCTCAACGGAGAGCGAGGCCCCGTGCTTCTCAGAAAGTTATACACGCCTTGGTGCGGGGCTTTAGCGGTGACTGCCCTTGGTACAGATGCCTGGTACTGGACAGACGATTCGGAGCCTCGATATCAAATACAACATCAGAGGGAAGAGGACACGCTTCGTCCATCCTTATATATAATCTATTGTTATTCATCGCAGCGCAGTGTTGGCGGTTTCCATGAGAAACTTAGGTTATAGCTCACTATCGGTCTTTTTCGTGGAGCCTCACGTCTTAAACGTGTAAGGAAATTAAACAAAATATAAGCGATATTTTGGTATGCTCTAGCAGCATGTACAACAGTACAACTACTACTACTACTGATAATAATAATATTCAGGCTGTTTCGCAAGAAGCGTTGAAAAGTCCACTAAACTGAAGCCACCTTGAGACTGGCCGCCAACGTATGCACTTTAAATGGCGAAACTGAATGGACAATCAGGGCCCTTATGCGTGTGTTCCGACTGCTAATACTCAAGTATTACTGGCCCAAGAATGAAAATATTTTGAGCTTTACATATGATGATATTAACGAAATGGGGCAGAGTTACAAAAATCAAAAAGCAGGGCTGAATATTTTCAGGCCAAGTTTATTTATGAATTTCACTTCAAACGGTACTCTGCAAATAAAACATTTAACGTCAGTTACGAGCCAACTGCCATTGAGGTTGGAACCGTATTTTTTATTTTTTTTGATGAGATTCTGACGATATTGTATTTTGACGTCACAGACATTGCCTGTGTCATCATACTGAGAACCTGGCTTTACATTCAGTGCGCCGATTCACGTTCTTCATAATGACCAAACTCCAGGCAAGAGAAACATCATTGTTTATTTATCAGCGTTTGCTTTAGTCGTTTCAACTGCAGTTACTGAGATCGCCTTTACTACATATCTAAAGAAGAATTATCGACATTAACGATATGGCACCTCACGCGCTAGTGCGTGGGGGGTTGCTGTTTTTGCTGAGTCTGTATTATTATCTCAGTTATGAAGCGATTCCCACCAAATTCGGTAAGTGGAGAAGTGAAAGGCTGCTGACTATGGTAGGATGGAGCTCACAAAAAAGTTTATTCAAGTGTCTTATTAGCATACTTAATTGCTTTTACAACCCCAATTTTGAAATAGTTGGGACAAAGTGTAAATTAGGTTAGGGTGAATCCATTTCATTTTTGCCTTGTGGGTCTGGAGTAATATGAATAGGATCCCTATTGATTTTGGTGATGATTGGAAAAATTTTTGTCAAATAACACCATCGACAAGGCTGCCACGTGGGCGTATTAAAACGCTTTGCAAGGCTATCTTTTTATTATGTTCTGTATTTGAAGTACAATTGTCTGAATTGAGATTTGCTTGTGATTACCATGAAATGAAGATGATTCCTTCCTTTTTCACAGCTCCGCATTCTCGTGGATTCTTGTCTGGTGGCTTGAACCAGCTTTCTGAAAAGGTAATTCCATTCAGGGCATTACGATACGTAATGCTATTTTATTAGAGACAGAAATAATTTTTTTGACTGATCGAGCATATTTTATTCACTTTTTATTTTTTTGACTGATCGAGCATATTTTATACACTTTTCCCTATAAAATCACAACAGATTCTTCACAGCTGAGAATTGTACACAGACTTCATAAGATGTGGTTAGGCTGAGTATATGCTTTCACCAGGACTTTTCCAAAGTCTATTTTAACTCATTGATTGGTTGTGCCAGATGCTGGGACAAGGCAAACACTTGGCAAGTTTGTTTTTGCTTCAATCAAGTGTTTTCCTGCTGGTCGCGATTCTGAGGGAAGTGCGCAAGGTACACGTTCAACTTATTTCACCATTGTTGTGGTCCCTATGTCTATTATTATAAATTGATTCAAATAAAATCAGCTCGTTCAGCTATTGACAATGAATGCTTTTATGCTTTTTAGCTGAACTGATAAGTGCTTTCTCCTCTATATTCCAGGGTAAATTGATATACCAGAGTAAGTTTGCTCTTAATTTATTACTAACAGCCTCAATAGCTGATAACTTGTCTGGAAGCTTCTGTATATGTGAGATTGGCCTAATTCATTTTTTTTTTTTTTGGTTTTGATTATGTTCAGGGACAGAGGAGGTCCGGAAACCGCATGCCGCACGAAAACACATAAAATCCCTGAATAACAATGTAAGCATCACTTACCCTTAAACAGTATATGAGAGTCTAATGACAACTTTGACCAACACATGCTTTGCTCTTTTCAGGTGAGAAAAATAAGATCCCAGTTGATGAGATGGCAGCAAACAACTGGTCACTCTGCGAGTATCAGGAAGCAGGAGGTAAAGATACTGTAGTTGGTGGCTGTAATTGATTGTCTTCCCTCATTGCTATTGACAGACATTCACACTGCCAACTTCCTGCTTCTAAAGCAAGATGCTCTCATTTTCAATGAGAGGTGAGCGAATCGTGACGACGGGAAGCTATGATGGTTAGCTACTAAGAGTGGGCAGGGCCAGCAACGCATAATATGAGAGAGGAGTTTCACTTGACGCAAAGAACTACCAATGGGAATGAAGCATAGTGGGTGTTAAGATGTTATGGTACCCACTGAAAAAGAGGTAGCTTTATAATTGCAGTACTTATCCAACATCATAGAGAACATGGAGACCCTCATCATGGCGATATGCAACCTTCCACGCACTGCGTTACTTCTTTGGACGAATATAGTGGCACGTTTCAAAATAAAAGCACATGGAGAACAGTGTGGAAAACTAGGCATGCCTCAAAAATTATATTGGTACATTACCAGCCGACAATGGTAAACAAAATCGCCAACTAGCAAAAAGCTAGAATACTTTGAATACTGGCGCGCGATTATGACGTATTGCAGGGAAAACAACTGCACAATATTAAATACATTTCCGTATGATGTCACATTGTTTTGTTTAGCTTGTTAATAGTTTGTTTCCTTGCTGGGTAGTTTAGGAGCCCCTACATATAAGCATTACCAGAGCAAGCACAAGTCGCTCATGTTAGGAACACCCCACCAGCAGCTTTCGCGAGGGATAAATCTATTGCATGCGAACAGGGTTTTAGTGGTGTAAAAGCAGATATACATGAATCAGAAGTACATTGTCCTCATTGTGATTTCACTAACCTCATTGGTCTGCTTTCGAGAAGGAGATTCAACTCTAGTGAGCAAAAGATCAGATTAAAATTGGAAATCACAATGAAGATGTTTACTCAACGGCTTTTTCACATCTGGCATGAAGCTAACACAGCATTCCACAATAAGAACATCAGACCAGCAGTCTAACGTGGGTGTGGTCATGTGATTGTCTAAGGCCGCTTCACTGCTTCAGGACCTGGGCAACTGGCAATAATAAATAGAGCCATGAGACCTGCTCTCCATTTCAAAATCCTGAAGGAGTATGTCTGACCATTAGTTTTCGACCTATAGCTTTAGTGCAGGAGGGTAATGCAACAGGACAATGATACAAGTCTACCTCTGAATGGATCAAAAGAAACAAGATGATGGTTTTGAGTGTCCTCGTCAAAGTCCTGACTTAAATCCATTTGGGATCCAGTGGAATGACCTGAAACAGTGAGGTCATGCAACAAGACCCTCCGATATAGTGGAGTTAAAGCAGTTCTGTAATGCGGTGTGGGCAAAACTTCCTTCGCAGCGATGTGAAAGACTAATTTCCAGTTATCACGTTTGATCGCAGTTGTTGCCGCCAGGGGCAACGTAACCAGTTATCAGGTTTGGAGGGGGCAAATATTATGTTTTGAATAACTACCTTTCAGAAAAAGTAAATTGATGAAACATACAACCTGAAATGCTCAGAGCGCACTTTCTACTTTCCAAAATGTGCATCAATTATTTTTTACAATTTTTTCTCAGCTGATAAATTGACAGTAAAAGATGGCTATGGTTGTCTTTGGGACTATTTCTGTGAGCACAACCATGTGTTTGCCTTAGCCAATAAAAAAAGCTCTGTACCACTTCTGTGATGATAGAAGTTGAGCTCCTTCTTTTACAGCACTGTATTGTTTTGCTGAGCTGCATTTTTTCACTTCACCATCTCAAAAGTTTATTTCTGCTGCAAGCCGTTACCCACAATCCAACTGAATTCAGAGTAATGCATGTCTCTCCAAGTAGTTCTCACTGTGGTTTCATTGCTGGGCTGCTCACTTAAGGATGTCATAAAGACGTCACTAATGAGAGGACTGAGTACTTTCGTAAGTACCCAGGTGAAGAAGAACTCAGTGTCTCTGCCAGGAACATGTTTCTCTCGTTTTGCTCCAGTCTGTCTTGGCTGATGGAGCAACTTAATCAACATGTCATTTTTTTTTCCCTTTCCAGATAAAAAAACTGAAAGAACAAATTGTGGAAATGGGTGTCTCTATCACATCCAAGGAGAAAGAAAATCAAATGCTGAAGGTGAGGCACTGACATGAATACATCAGCACTGTCATTAAAGCCGTCTTAAAATTTGGTCAGAAATGCTTTTGAAAATTGGATTGTGTGATTCATCGCTGAAAAAGTATTGCATGTAAGTGTTTGCCACAAAGCAGTTAGCCTTCACAAAATTTCATATCTCCAATGTGAATCTTTGAAGGCTTCAACAATGGAGAGCAGTACAGACATCGCAAAGCTCCGCAATCGTCTCTCACAGCAGAAGCTGATGCATGAAAATGAATTAAGGGACCTGAAATGGCAGCTGGCGGACAGCAAGAAAACTTCTGAACAGTAATGTGTCAAGGCCTTGCATAAGATGTTTGCAGATTATAAATAAGTCATGATTGCATTAGTTGACTTTCACTCACAAGAGTACCTCTATATTCATAATGAACGCATGAAAAATTTTAGGCTCCCACTCCAAGGGGTTTCTGAGATGTGGCCCCCAACTATCTGGGGCCACACCCCCTTTTTACCCCTGCGAATCGCAAATGTTAATTTATTGATATTTTGGAGGCCAGTATCTTTGGAACAAATCACAGGAATGGGCTGAAAATTGCCGCCAAGGCTTTCAGATTCTCCAGCCAAAATTGATCTTTTTTCATTTTCATATGAAACTTTTTAGAGGCAGAAATCAAAATTTCGGTTTTCAAGGGCCCCATATGAGGCCAGAATACCTTACAGAGGCTAAATTGTGCTGGATTCCTACTACTTGAGGACCGGTCTGTCTGTAAAAGTAAGACTGACCGCATCCAAGGCATAATAATGGAGTTAGGAGACCCTAAAAAGGGTCCCAGCTGAACAAGTGACTTTCGCCAATGTCGGACTGGGAAGTTCACGCTGTGAGCAGTTATCTATGGGAATGAAACCTGTTCAACAAATGTACAGAGCTTAACAAATTTATTAGACCATCCGTCATAAACATTAGAAAAAAACAAATATTTTAGAAATTTGTCAGAAAACTTGTTTAAGTCTAACAATTATATTGTTAATTCCTTAGCAAATAAATACAACCCCAATTCCGAAATAGTTGGGACAAAGTGTAAATTGTGAATAAAATCAAAACACAATGGCTTTCAAATCACACCAGCCAGTATTTAATTCACAATTGAACAGAGACAACATAGCAAACGTTGAAACAGAAATTGTACAATTTTATCCACAAAATGAGCTCATTTCAAATTTGATAGCTGCTACAGGTCTCAAAAAAGTTTGGACAGGGGCCTGTTTACTATGCAGTAGCATCCCCTCTTCTTTTTAACACAGAGTGGAGATGTCAGGCCATTAAGGAGACAGGTTTCTTGAGTTTAGCCATTGGAATTTGATCCCACTCTTGTTTAATACTGGCTTCCAGGTGCTGGAGAATTTTGGATCTCCTTTGACGGACTTTTCATTTAATTATGAGCCGAATGATCTCAATTGGCTAAAGATCAGGACTGCAGGCAGGCCAGTTCTGCACACAGACTTTTCTACTACGAAGCCATGCTGTTGTAATAGCAGCAGCATGTGGTTTTGCATTGTCCTGCTGAAATACCCAAGGCCTTCCCTGGAATAGATGTCGTCTGGAGGGGAGCATATGTTGCTCTAAAATCTTTATATACCGTTCAGCATTCATTGTGCTTTTTAAAACATGCAAGTCACAGTGTCCCACACCATAAGCACTAATGCATCCCCATACCATCAGAGATGCTGGCTTTTGAACTGGACGCTGATAACAGGAGGGGTGGTCTTTCTCCTCTTTAGCCCGGAGGACAAAATGCCCATGATTTCCAGCAAGAATGTCACTCGTCTGACTGCAGGACACTTTGAGGACACTTTGCTACAGTCCATTTTAAATGAGCCTTGGCCCACAGAACACAGCGGCGCCTCTGGATCATGCTCAACAATGGCTTCCTTTTTGCATGATAGAGTTTTAGGTGGCATCTGTGGATGGCACAGCAGACTGTGTTTACAGACAGTGGTTTCTTGAAGTGTTCCTGGGCCCAATGATACCAGATGTTTATGTTACAGGACATCGACGAAGGACATGCTCTGCCTGAGAAGTTGAAGGAGCCATACGATGATGTGATAGAAATAGGGGACCTGTTTCAACAATAGAACATTTCCTGTGAATGAAGCACATGCTGAAAATCGAGAGAAATGGCATGTTTGCGGATAATCAATTATAAACAGGGGGGAAATGTGAGGGAAATTTTGTAATAAATTGCTAATCTTGTGACCTAGGTTGTGCGTAATTGCTTATCCTTATAATCTATTTTGTGGGCAAGCAGAAGTGTTATGAGATGTGCCTTCTCAAACTGTGCCTTATGAGATGCACTTATTCCTCCTGAGCCTGGGGATCCTCCAGGGCCTCAGAGTGTATTCGCCAAGCTGTGTGTTCCCTGGGATCCAGCGGGACCTTGAGATAAGGCCTGAGAGTGAGATAACTGCGGGGGGAGTCTGCTGGGGCTGATGAGGTGGTCCGTACCTGTAGAAAGGAGGAGAGTGATGAACTATTGGGGAATATCCACAGCAAGGGCGTACATTTAAGACACTGTGCTCATACAAATATCCAAGAAAAAAAGAGAATCCTTGGATTCTATATGCATATAGTAAAGGCCGAATTCTTTTTACTACCTCTGTCTCTGAGTGTTTCTTACAGGAATAAAATAAATTTCCACCACAAATAGCATCGCCAATTCATTGACAGTTCAATCTGGACTTCAGTGATGGTCGTCATCGTGTTTGGCGTCACCCAGGTGAACGTCATCAGCAAACCTTTATGATTCCACATGATGGGTATAAGAGAGGGTCAGTAATGGTGTGGGGTGGGGTCACTACGACAGGCAGGACTGACCTCCACATTTGCCATGGGAGAGTCACGGGGTGTAATACTGTGACATCATCACTCCTCACGTGCTTCCATTTGCACGCTGTCATGGACCTGGATTCATCTGCCAAGATGGTAATGCCAGAGCTCATCGTGCACGCGTCGTCCTTGACCATTTCCAAAGGCACGAAATCCAAACCTTGCTCTGGCCTGCGATGTCCCCTTACCTCTCCCCTATGGAACACATATGGGATATGCTGGGATGACGTGTGCAGCGTCAGCACCCACCTGTCAAGACTTGTTACAGCTGGGCCTTGCTCTTTAGGAGTGGCAAAGGATTCCTCAAGCTGACATTGGTCGTCTCATTTATAGCACGCAGTGTCAGTGTGCTGCTTGTTTGGAAGTCATGGCGGACCAACTCGTTACCGATGTGACATTTTGTACCACCAGAAAAAATTCTCAATAACTTAATGATAAAGTGTCATGAACTTCATCTTGAATTGGTCACCAATTAAATTTCATAGTTTTGGAAATCAAAATAAAAATTTTCAGAGTTAATTGTCTCTACTTTTCAGTATCCCCCATTTTTTGTGAGCAGTATCACTTAAGCCAAGGTCAGGGCGTTCAGTTGCTTGCAAAAACACTCAAAAGTGATGTTTCACTACTAATGGCAAATTTAATGCCAATATGTGAAGAAATATTCAGTAAAAGTATTCCAAATTTCAGGGTATAATTGCAAATTGTAGTTTTCAAGATGCGATACGTAGCATGGACCACTGAATTGTTTCAAACTTTGTTACCTCCACCAAGGAGGTTATAAAATCGCCCGCGTTTATTTGTCTGTTAGCAGGATTACTCAAAAACTGAGCCGGTCTTTATGAAAATTGGTACACAGGTGTATCTTGATCCAAGGAAGAACCCATTACATTCTGGTGGCTATCCGGATCAAATTCTGGATCTGGCGGAGGTCAGAAATCTGATTGCTCTTGTTCTTACAGCACTTTATGCGAGAAACAGCACAAAGTGCTTTACATAAAAATACAATAAATCCCCCCTTCTCCCGCACATATTCATACAAATCCCTTTCTCACGCACACAGATTTAAAAACATTGAATTTAAGGACACTGAGGAAACGCTATCCCACACTCACCATTTTGAAGTGAAGAAACACGAGACAGAAAATAGATACTATAGAGATAAAGATAACTATAAATTAAAATTCAGTTCATATTAAAAGGTAAAATTTTAAGATAAAGACCAAACTAAGATAAATGATAAAATTCAAGACTAAAAAGAAAAAATTTGATGAAGAAAGACGAACTGAACCAACTAGATAACAAGACGGGGGAGACAGAGCGCAATGCATGGTATAGGAAACGTGAACTGGTCTAATGATAAACAGAAATTATGAATGATGGCAATACAAAACAAGGCAAGGCATACAAAACATGGCATGGCAAAGATTCAAAACAGCTATGCTATCTCCTTCAATGACATCTATGCTCTCTCTCCCTCAGTGACATCTATGCTCTCTCTCCCTCAGTGACATCTATGCTCTCTCTCCCTCAGTGACATCTATGCTCTCTCTCCCTCA